>JAXGGA010005438.1:0-78319 GCA_038373865.1 Uloborus plumipes
CCACTTGAAGAAGACACTGTCTTTGTTTTTCGTCGTTACTGATAGTCTTAACAAATGCTTCAATAAGGGCCACGCCACGCTCCGTATTGTCGTTTACAATCCTCAGTTTTTTCGGTAGTACAAAGCCTTGTTGATTGCTATCTTGAAGATTCCAATGCTCAGGATCAAACAGCTGATATATTTTGAATTTCTTTTTTACATGAATAAAGAAGGCTGAAAATTTTCCAAATCATTTCTCAGTGCTTGCACAAAAAGGGTTGCTGGGAACCCAGCTCTTAGATATTCTTTCCCATTAACGATAAGAATGTGAAGTAAATCACATTCATATGTTACGAATACCTTTTCTTTGTCCGGCTACAATTTTGAATTGGTTGTGAAATAAACTTGAAACCATAAAGAATCTTTGACACAGATATAACACGATGAACCGCCCCTGGGACACGAAAACATACACCAAGAGAAGGTGCTCCGCTCAAGAAAATCGCACTAAGCTGTAGTATCTTCCTCTTTTACATGGGTCATCAGAAGTTAACTTTGCGCAACTTCCATTACTAGTTGCACGTTGCTCTGAATGTGCTACCAACTCCTCAACCTCATCGTTCCTCACTCCAGGTTTAAAATTAGAATGTTTTACTCTGGACAATGGTTGCTAAAACCGCTTAAAAAGCAGTATTGTAGATCCAACGGCAGTAGATGGTTCCATGCAATTGCGTGAACATCGCATCTGACATTGCACGCAAATACCCCAATTCTACCTATTTCTTGGTTGTTACGATTTCGGTTGTAATACCACAGAAAACACAATGTCTAAAATATAATGGCGGAAAGCACAATATAAAAGTTGCTTTCCTAGTTTTTTTTCCCAAGTTCAAACATGCTCCAACTTTAGTACCGGCAATGCATGTCGTATTGAAACACATACCATGTACGAGCTCAGTAAGTTCCCATTTATCTAACTGGTTATCGTATAGCAGCATTTTCTGTAGCAATTCCAATGCCTGACTAACTTACTAGAACCCAGAATTAAATCATCAATGCTTGTGGTCCTGATACTAATACTGGTATGAAACCCACCGATCATCCTTCATTTTCCCAATATATTTTGCATAAGTGTTGCGTTCCAGTGAACTATCAAAGGAAGTCATAGATTTAAACGACTTTTGTAAGTTAACGGCTGATTCAGAGCGAATAGTTCGCCTTTACCGTTTTATGTACGTTGTCAAATCATCCCCATTTTGACCCATACTTTGTACTGTAGCAGCTACTATCAAAGTGGTTTTCTGTCACTTATATTGGGCCCTGTCTAGAGTGGATGCTAGCTGTTTTAGCCAAATAAACTCATACATCTCAAACAACCGAAAAGAAAACAGAAACCACAGCTCAAGCTTGCAGCTGCATTTTCTACCCAAACTGAGGTAAGAGATGATGCAGCTTTGGAGCGAGGGGGGGGGGTCTTTACAACTCACTATGAGCTATTATTTTATTGACTAATTACTTAGTGGTGTCAACTAACATTTTCAATTATTCCATTTTATATGAAGAACGATATTATTTAGTGTAATGAAGTTATGTACTCCAACTCTCGAAATTGCTAATTTTCAATAGAATTCGATCGCGTTGCGCGACCTCTAAATATTATTCAATTGAGCTAAAATTTTACATACATCACATTCATGAATCGTGTAAAAAAACTGCGGGGTAAGACCAAAGAAATTCAAAAAAAATTTTTTTTGAATCACCCTAATATATATATATATATATATATATATATATATATTAAAAGTTTATCTAAGTAAAAGCTTGAATGCAAAGTATTGATATGACTGACTCAATAAATTTTGAAATCTGATAAACATAATGATTAAAACTCATTTTTATAGATTCCAGAAGAGCAAGCCTTTAGTATTCTTGTTAAGATTATGTTTGAATATGGGCTTAGGGATCTCTTTAAAAATAGTTTTGAAGAACTACACTTGAGATTATATCAGTTGGACAAATTGATTGAGGTAAGATACAAACTAAATTATTTTGTTTATTTTTGTCCACTAAAATCTTAAATGTTGGTTGTTTTTGTGACTTTGTAATTGTTTGAAACACAATTTGGTCATTAATTACTGTAAACATGTTTTATTTCATGTGTTATTTTTTTTTCTTTTCTGTGTCAAGCAACTTTATCTCTTCCACTTTAAATAGTTACCATGGCTTTAGATAACAAAAAGTGTGTAGATGTTGTTTACATAGATTTTCAAAAAGCTTTCGACAAGGTGCCTCATGTAGCACTACTCAGTAAATTAGCTGATATAGGAATAGGGGGTAAAATTCTAGTTTGGGTTAGAAATTGGCTGACAGGAAGGAAACAAAGAGTAGTTGTTAGGGGTAACCATTCTAAGTGGAGTGAGGTTTTAAGTGGGGTCCCCCAAGGATCAGTTTTAGGTCCTCTTTTGTTTATTATTTTTATGAATGATATTCATGAAAATGTTTCTGGAAACATGAATTGTTTTGCTGATGATGTAAAAATTATGGGGGTTGTAGAAAACGATGAACAAGTAAATAAGCTGCAACAGGATTTGGATCATATTACTAAATGGTCAGACAAGTGGGGTATGGCAGTTAATGTTGGGAAATGTCAAGTGCTGCATTTAGGTCATGCAAATAAGCATACAAGCTATTATTTACAGGGTTCAGTCATTAGTAAGGCAGATAATGTTATGGATCTAGGTGTCTTAATAAATCAGGACTTCAAGTTCAGCCAACAGTGCAGCATAGCTAGTAACAAAGCCAATAGGATGATTGTGTTTATTAATAGATCTATTTCAAACAAATCTAAACAGGTTCTTCTGCCTCTATATAGAAGTTTGGTAAGACCTCATTTGGAGTATGCTGTTCAGTTTTGGTCTTATCTGAAGAAAGATATTAATGTATTAGAAAGGGTACAAAGAAGGGCTACAAGGTTAGTAAACGGATTTTCTAATCTAGACTATGATTCCAGACTTAAAATGCTTAATATGTATAGTCTTGAGCAAAGGAGAACCAGAGGGGACATGATTCAGTTATTTAAATTTATTAAAATGAATGATGTTGCAGGGTTGGATTTTTGCACGGAAAGCAGGACAAGGGGTCATTCTTATAAGCTGTTTAAACCTCGGGCTAACCTGGAAATTCGAAAAAATTACTACTTTAGCAGGGTAGTGGGAACTTGGAACAGTTTACCGGAAGAGGCGGTAAGGAGCAATGGAGTAGATAGCTTTAAGAGGGCCATTGATCTTCATTGAGGTCTTTAATTTGACTAGGACCAGCCCAGTTGGGCCCAGAGCCTGCTGCTGGTCGTCGTATTTGTAAATATTATACACAATTTATTTTTTATTTTGCTTAAATCAGATGTGTATTTTTTATTGCATTATTAATGTTTTATCTTTTAGAGTCAGCATAATGAATAGAATATATACTCAGACTATTTCGTTGTTTTAGATGAGTACCTAAGTGTCATAAAGCTATTACAGAATCATAACATGTGTTAAATTGCTAATTTCTTGAAGTTTCAGTCAATAGTATTAGAAAATCAAACTAAACATTCAGAATGCATCATCAAATAAATTGACAAACCTTTTAAGTCAGAAAGAGAGAAAAATAAATAAATAAATAAATAAATGGATAAATAGAGCATGCATTGTAACCACATTCATTCTCAAGGAAGTATGTTTTATGATATGTAATGGTTTGCATAAGAAACTGTTCATTAATTGTGTTCTGATTGAACAACAAAATTGAGTGAGACGTCAACAGTAGTGTACTTTAAATACCTAACAAAAAATCCAACCTCTAATGGTATATATATATATATATATATATTTAATTGATTGGCATAAGATTTGTCCTTATTTTTCTGAAAATATCTTTTTTTTTTCCTTCAAAAGAGATGTTAGATGTAAAATTGATTGTTAAATCATCTCATGTTCTACTCAGATCAAACTTTTAAGTGTCCTTAATTTTATATTAAGACATGTAAATACACTTTAACTTGGCTTTATACTATAGGTTATACATTTAGTTAAGCTTACTTTGTGAAATGAGTGGCCGTTATTTTTCTGCTGTGATTTAAATAAAAAATTCTCAGTTTTATGTTCTTTTTCAGGAGCAACTACCTGAACTTCATGCACATTTTACAGATTTAGGAATTGAAATGCATATGTTTGCTTCTCAATGGTTCTTAACTTTGTACACTTCCAAGTTTCCCTTAGTGGTAGTTTTTTATATCTTGGATTTATTTTTATTAGATGTAAGTTAAAATACTTTTTCTTAATTTTTACTGTGATATACTTCAGCTTCTCTGTGTTAGTTAAAACAATCTTGTCTAAATATTGAAAATTTATTGAAAATTTGTAGAAATTGTAAAGTTTTGAAATAACTTGATTGTTTCAAATTGTGACAACTGTTTTAAAGAATAACACATTCAAAAACGTAGTTCAAATTTCTATATTTATTTTATTTTTTTACTTGGTAATAAATACTAAATTTTATTATGTGATGTAAGAAACTGTGTTTGTTAACTTTGTTTTCCATTTGCAATGAATTTTCAATGTTCTCTTTTTTCCTATGCTTTTTTTTGGTATATTTTTGTATGAATTGTGCTTTATTTAAACAATTCTTTGTTGTTTTACATTTTTGTTTAATTTTATATAATTTTTGAAAAAGATACTTAACCTGTAAAAATATCAAATTACTAAAAAAATAGTTTTCTTTTGATTACATTTTTTGTAAAATTTATAAATATTTGAGTTTTCAAATGTGATTTTTTCTGATTTCTTATTATTATAGAATTTGATTAAATTGATCACATTCTCTCTCTATTTTCTTACGCCATGTATGGTTGTGGAGTCATGTAGTCATCTCTTTCTCTTTTTGTGTTAAATAAAAATGAGAAAATCTTTATCAATAATGCCAGCTAGATTTTGAAAAATAGGTCTAAATAAAATGCTGTACCTTAGTTCCTAGGAAACAATAGAGTATTTTACTCTTAGTTTCAAAATACTTGATGGCTTAAATGGGAGGAAAAAAATTGTTTGCATATTCTTTTCGGTATAAGTTAATTGTCTACTGCTTGTAACTACATAAAAAATGTCTTTGATGGTTATGTGGCACTTAAGAGTTGCTTTTCTGATTTGAAATGGAATTGCTTTACTGTCAGCCCTGCTTGATCGAATACTGTATAAACAAATAGCATGCTTATAAGAAAAAACCCCTTAAAGAACCAAACATTTCCCAAAATGTTTAAAATGTTGAAGATCACACTTTGATTGAATAATTTTCCCTGATAATCCAATACGACTGATCTGCTTTTGTAAATAATTTTACAAAGGAAAGCATTGAATAAATGGAAATAATAATAATACTAATAATAATCCTGCCCACATGAACCTGGAGTTTAACGAAATTGCTGATTCTTTGGCTAAAGAGGCCAGAAAACTCGACCAAACCGCAATTCCAATCAACCTAGCAGATGAAAACGCCTTTGTAAGATCAAAACTTTTCACCCCCTTTAAAATCAAAGCATATGATCAAATAACCAATCTTGACATTGACAGGAGAACAGCCACCGCTCTCGTCAGGCTAAGAACAAAACATCATAAAAACATGAAAATCTCTGTTGATGGGACTAAAAGTTATCAAAACTGTGGAAACTGTCTCGATGAAGAACTCACACCACATCATGTTTTCAACTGTCCTGCAGTAGCTGCTGGTCTTCACATCTTAAACTACCCTACAGAGAAAGATTTGTACTCTTGTAATGCCATTGATATAGCTAAGGCTATTCAAGCACATCATTATTTGTAATCTCATTGAGGATAAGACACCAACCAACCAACCACTAACTAATAATAAATAAAACTAAATAATAAACTAATAATAAATGAAAAAAGTGGAATGTTCCATTAAAAACTTTTGAATGTGAAGGTGATATTATTCCCAGCAAACACAATTGTTAAAATGTATTCCCCTTGGGCGGAGAATAATTGGCATTTTTAAAATCTTAAGTGGCGACTATAACATTCTTTATTGCAAAAAGATACAAAGTTGCTCTTAAAACACTTTGAGCAAGCAATCTACAATTATTGACTTTTTCAAAAAATAGTGTAAGGAACGATGTGCACCGAAACAAAAATTTGTAAGTTCAGTTTGAAGTTATTTACACTTGAAAAAAATTCTTCCATATCTATGTTATGAACATGTATTTAATTATTACATTGTCTTGTTGTTTATTGAGTTTATTTCAAAAAATTTTAACCTCTAACATTTATTACCTCTTTCAAATAGTTTGGGTTAGTTATATATCGCACGCCTAGAAGAATACTGTCACAACTCAAAAAGTCGAAACTCTGAATGTTCAGAGATGTACCCAGAGCCATGATTTAAAAGTCAAAAAGAAACGTTTATTTTAAAAGCATTATGAAAGTAAATGAGCCGAAATGATCTAACCTAATGTATGATAGACTGAACCATTACTAATTGCTTTAATATATCAATTTGTTTTCCATGTCTTAAATTTTTCTGTTTTTGAGTTGTGACAGTATTCTTCTAGGCGTGCGATATGTTTTTAGACAAATGTTATCAATTTGGTTTGGTTAAGAATGTTTCCAAGCATATTCAAATACCCCACTTAATCAAATATTAAAAAATTTGAACCCTAGTACTTGTTTGAGCAAGGCCAACAGTATTTATTTTTGTAAAGGAGTTGGAGCCAGAATCGGGGCATCCTACTCTAAGAGTAAAAGTCTGTTAATTTCCCTCTGATTACGCAGCCCTGATCTTACCCAGTTGGGAACTTTCATACAAAAACAGCAACTATGAAGTAAGTTTGAGCTCCATTGTGTTGCTAAATAAGTGGGTCATTCATGTCCAAAGTCTGCAGCTTCTAAAAGAAGCTAATTCAGTACATGCCCCTCTTCCAAACCTCTCTAAGATATGATCAGTCGTCTCCAGGCAAAAAATTGACACACGGAGAATCGGTTTTGATTTATTGGTAAATACCGAGAGCTTGGGTAAATATTTCCTTTGCAATTATTGTTAAAAGCACTGTTGCCATATCATAAGTTTGGATGAAATCTTTTAGTCTTAAATATCTTACCATCTTATCCTATAACGCACATGTAGTTCATGTGTAGAGGGACTTTCTGGTCTCCCTGTATATTGAGTAATAGCATTTGTAATAAGTATTACTGTAATTAATAGTATTGCTCTGATTATATGTATTAAGTTTTTGTTCTACATTCACTGTATATTTTTATGCATATTGAACATGTTCAATAGTTTACTGATATTCAAATTTACCGTACTACAGGGCATAGAGACATTGTTTCAAGTAGCTCTAGCACTTCTGATGGTAAGAATGATTAGTATTTATCTGTTGCATACAAATCATTATAATTTCAGCTAGATTAAATAAAGTAGGCTAAAATCACTACTTGTGGATCAAACTATGTTTATTGATTGATTGAGGAGTTGGAAATCTGAGTGAACGGTTTTTCCTATAAATTATTATCAATTCGTTGACATATTTTTGAGTTAACCTTTTTTTACAATAGAGTTTAAATCCGCTTGGATCAAGAGGGAAAACTATATCTCCTGACTATGTAATTAGATGATGACTGCATTGAAGAGTCGTTGATAATACAACGTTGTTTATTTATATAAGGAGAATCTGATACACTATTCTATATAAGTAAATCGTAACAGGAGCAGGCCCTATGGCTCTTTCCGTTCGCGCATCCAAGGAGCAGCATTCCTTCTTCACAGCTCTGAGAAAGGGGCCAAAAGCCAAGTTCCCAGGTGCGGCCACTTATCGCTCGGGGGGGGGGGGGGTACACGTAAGGCGTTAACAGAGGTGAATTCTTAAATTCTCCATTGCTTTAACGCTAATAAGAATTAATTAAACGGTTGAGTTGTGATTAATTCTACGTGAAAGGGAACTTTAAACCTAATGTTAATTGTATATCTGGCGATTTTTCATGGTTGCAATTGACTCTATTGCAATGCAGATTGATTTCCCTGCATGAATGTATTTTTGTTCAAAACTAATTTAGAATTCGCGACTTCTGAGTTAGGTACAGAAGTAATGACAAATTTTTAAACTTACGTTTTTTAATTTAATATAACCTTTTTGCAATTACTATTACAAGTCCCTTTAATCACTCAGAATGGCTTCGCTCATCCCTGAATGTGAATGCACAACAGAGCTAGTTTTTGCTGTGCTAAACTGTTTATACAGACTCACTTACCCATAACTAGTGTCCTATTAGCAACTGGTGATTTCATCCTATGATCTTTAATAAGTATTAGTTCTTTTATGCAAACATTTTTTTATGTGCTTCCATGTAAATTTAACATAATTAAATAAATTATTTAATTTACATAAATACCAATAGTACGATAAGTAGATTGAAAAAAGTTAACTTGAAATATATTTATGCAAGTGCTCATAAAAGTTATCCAGAATGTATGTTTGCATTACATTGCTCAGCAGCTGTTGTTAATGTTTTTTTTGCATGTATATATATATATATATATATATATATATATATATATATATATATATATATATATATGTATGTATATATATATATATATATAAATGTCTATATATATATATATATATATATATATATAATTCAGTATCATTTCAAATTTACCCTGCCGTTAATAAAACTCTTGGTAGTATTCTACTGTTTGTTATTTTCAGAAATTTTGACTATAACACAGCAGTGAAGTGAATATTTTTTTCTTTGTTCTTGCAGAAATCAGGGCACAAAAATTTGTTAGACCACTGCAGGGACCTCATTTCAAGTTTTTCCAGCGGGGGGGGGGGGGGGGGGCAAAGGTTCCAAACACAATGCAATTTCATCGGAAAACATAAAAAACCACTCCCACTTATATGTAAATACATTGATTTCTCAAAATCGGGGGGGGGGGGGCAGCCCTCCCTAAATGACGGGCCTGGACCACTGCTTCACTGAAACCTTATTCTTAGTAAAATTTCTCTCAAAACTTTGAAAGGTTTAAAATACATCTTTATATTTTATTTTTTAATTTATGAGAACTTTATATGAGTCATTTTCTCCCTCCTTAGTGTTTTTGTTATTTTATTTTATTATTCAGTTGTGTAAAATGTTTATACAAATGGATGTATGAACTAGTAAAAAAATATTGTATGAATGAAAAATTGATTTTGTCTGCATCATCCTCGAATCAATTTTGACAATTTCATTTGCATCATTACACTTGTAGGCAAATATGTATATATTAGTGATGTGTTGCATATTCATATCAGTATCCATACCTTCAAATATCCAAGCTTAAATAAAAATCTGTATCTGTTTTCTGTTTGGCAGATCTGTTAGTCTTTTTTTTTGTTTGTTTTTGTTGAAAATTCAAACTCAAAAACAGTTAACCATATAACATTTAATTGATATTTGTGTCTTTTACACCATTTATTAATACACCTTCATTTTTCTCCTGGAAAGCCATGCAGCGTTCTTGTCATTTCCCATACATTTTTAAATGCATATTTGCATAGGCGTAATTTGGCCTTGAAAAGTAGGGGGGCAAACTTTTTGTAAGAGTTTTCGTTTTACTTCCTTTTACGTGGTAAAGGAAGTATTGTGATCGCGAAAAAAAAATCACTCAAATTTGAGTCTAAATTTTGATTTTGCTCCCCCGAATGAATGTTCAGTAGTTTTTTCGACCTGTCAGCACGTGCATATATACCTACCAACATATAAGCAGCCGAAAAATCCTTTTAAACCACCCTCGAGTTATATACGACGAGTTTTCTCGTGACGTGTGTATGTACGTATGTGCGGATGTGTGTGTGGATGTATGTGCGGATGTATGTGCGTATGTGTATCGCATAACTCAAAAATTATATGCCGTAGAAGCTTCTAGCTTGGTATGTAGGCTCTGAGGATGGTCTAGTTGTGCACCTCCCCTTGTGGTTGCATTCGAATGTTCCCAAGGGGGTGTTTTACCCCTTTTCTGGGGTAAATTAGTGTTAATTTCAATGCAGACTCAAGTGATATGAATTAGCGCGACCACTTGGCGACGTGTCGCCAAATTTTTGGTCGCCACGTGTTTTACGCCAACTTGGCGACATATCACCAAGTTGGTGACAAATTTGGCGAAAAAATTATTTTTTGAATTTGGGTTCAACTTGGTGCTATTGGCGATATTTTGCGAAAAATTCACTGAATGACATTAAAATTAGCAATATTTAGAAAATTAACCATTGTAAAATATTTTTTGCATTGTTTCGTGGCAGATTAGGGGAGTAAATAGTTGAATTGTTACCTTGCTCCCTACAAGCACTTTTTTTAACACTTAAGGCAACTACTAAGAAATATACACGTAAAAGGAAGTAGTGTGGGGTCCATACCAGATTTTTTCAATTAAAATAATGCAAAATGTACTTTTTCAAAAAAAAAAAAAAAGATAATAATAATAATAATAAAATCTGGTATGGACCCCACACTACTTTCTTTTACGTGTAAATTTCTTAGTAGTTGCCTTAAGTGTTAAAAAAAGTGCTTGGAGTGAGCAAGGTAACAATTCAAATATTTTGAACCCGAATTCAAAAAATAATTTTTTCGCTAAATTTGTCGCCAACTTGGCGATATGTCGTCAAATTGGCGACAAATTGCGTTAAACACTTGGCGTTCAGAAGCTTGGCGACATATCGCCAAGTGGTCGCGCCAATTCATATCACTTGAGTCTGCATTGAAATTAATACTGATTTACCCCAAAAAAGGGGTAAAACACCCCTTTGGGAACATTCGAATGCAACCACAAGGGGAGGTGCACAACTAGACCATCCTCAGAGCCTATGCCGGTGAACGCCACCTTCCAGAGTGCATTATCGAACGTCACAAAGGACGAACACCTGGAGTCATGGTCTGGGGTGCCATATCATATCACAGACGATATCTATTGCTACGAATTGTGGGTAGCCTGAACAACAACCGGGACATCAGTGAAGTTCTACAGCCCCAAGCTGTCCCCTTCTTTCAAGGCTCGCCTGGCGCTGTATTTCAGCAGAATAATGCCCGCCCTTATGTCGCTAGGACAGTTCAATCCCTCCCTGCATAGCAGCAAGTACAGCTTCTTCCCTGGCCAACGTATTCCCCGGATATGTCGCCGATTGAACATGTGTGGGATTTCGTTGGTCGGCGTCTCGTTCGGGATCCTCGTCTTGTTGCTTCTACAGACAAACTTTGGGTACGCATACAAACAGTATAGACTGCTCTTGATCAGGCAGACATTAAAAATTTGTTTGACTCCATGCCACGTTGCGTGGCAGCACTTATTGCAGCGCGTGGTGGCTACACAAAATACTAATTTCAATATTTTTAAATTATTTGTTGGCTTTCTAAGTTTAATCTATTATTTTTACCACTATCACTCAGCTGTGTATTAAATTTCATTCAATTATGACGATTCCTTCATGGTGTTGCAATTTTCACAAACATGAGTTTATATTTATTATCTTTATCTAAATTTGTAAGCTTCAGCTATTGAAGACAAAATTCCATCAATTTTGGTCACATATCTGTTGCTCATTTTGGACGATTAAAAAAGAATTATAAAGCGCCCCCTAGCGGTAAAAGTTAAAATCCGCAAAAATTAAAACACACAATGCAATAGAACTTTAATTGAAAAGGATATTAAATTCCAAGATTTTTTTCGAAACGTACGCTATTAACCTTGTAAATATCGAAACAAAGAAGCACATAAAATATATTCAGAGGCCACCATTTCGAATGTCTGCCATTACTGAAATATTCGAAATCTCAGATGGCCGCGTATCCAAAATAACTCGTAAGTATACATAGTATATGCACACCAAGTTATATGCTTCTATCATTAAAGGCACAATTCCCCCTTTTTTTGTCATATATCTGCTGCACTATATGATCTGCCACGAAACAATGCAAAAAGTATTTTACAATGGTTAATTTTCTAAATATTACTGATTTTAATATCATTCAGTGAATTTTTCGCAAAATATCGCCAATAGCTGCAAGTTGAACCCAAATTCAAAAAATAATTTTTTCGCTAAATTTGTCGCCAACTTGGCGATATGTCGTCAAATTGGCGACAAATTGCGTCAAACACTTGGCGTTTAAAAGCTTGGCGACATATCGCCAAGTGGTCGCGCCAATTCATATCACTTGAGTTTGCATTGAAATTAATACTGATTTACCCCAAAAAAAGGGTAAAACACCCCTTTGGGAACATTCGAATGCAACCACAAGGGGAGGTGCACAACTAGACCATCCTCAGAGCCTACATACCGAGCTAGACGCTTCTACGGCGTATAGTTTTTGAGTTATGTGACATACATCCGCACATACGTACATACAGACGTCACGAGAAAACTCGTCGTAATTAACTCGGGGGTGGTTGAAAAGGATTTTTCGGCTGCTTATATATTGGTAGGCACATATGCACGTGCTGACAAGTCGAAAAAACTACTGAACATTCATTCGGGGGTGAGCAAAATCAAAATTTAGACTCAAATTTAAGTGATTTTTTTTTTTCGCGATCACAATACTTTCTTTACTACGTAAAAGGAAGTAAAAAGAAAAAGAAAAACATCAATTAAATTTGCCAAACAACTTTCAAGTATCAGGTACAAGTATTGTTTTATTATGCAATTTTATCATCTTTTTTCGTTCAAAATTGCTTTTTTGAAAGATACCTTAAGCAACGTAAATTAAATAGATTTTGTCCTTTCAGAGCCCCTTGTTTGACCATGTGTGTCTAGGGAGGTCTTATGGATAAAATCAGACCCTATTTATTGCTTAAGCAGTTTCCAAAGAAAAGGGGGTGGGGGCTCGCTATCAGGAAGAGAGGTTGCTTCCTTGTACAGAGACTTTCTGTGTCCCGTCTTTTCCTACAATGGTTACATTTAGGAAATTACATTTTTCTCCTTTGAAAATAAGGTATGCATCATTTGACAAACAATTAAAAAAAAATTTTCACTTAAAAACTAGGGGGGCAAAATAATAACTTTGCCCCTGGACCAAAAAAAGTAGGGGGGCACTTGCCCCCCTATGCCCCCCCTCAGATTACGCCACTGCATATTTGTTGTACGTATCTGGAGTAATTTAAAAGCAGTCATCTGGTGAAAAATTGTATTGATATATTGTCTCACAAGATTTGTTCTGTTGTGTAAAGTAATCTTTCAATGTAGGACAATTTTCAGCTTATGTGAAATTATGAGAGTTCTTCATAACTTGGCTTGGCTTTTAAATTTTAACTTTTTGCAAGTATTTGTATTTTTTTTGTGTGTTATTTTTTTCTGAACTGTGTGAAAAAGAAGTTTGATATATGGTAATTTTTTGATAACTTCATTGTGTTATTATTTTATTAGCAGTATTCTTATTATTATGGTTTTATAATACATTTTTTTACTACCTCTAGCTGTCCAAGAAAGATTTGCTTGCATTAGATTTTGAAGGTATTCTGAAATACTTTCGAGTTACTCTTCCGAAAAAATATAGAACTGAAAAAAGTGCCAGGGATTTACTCTCAACTGCCATTAATGTTAAGGTATGTTTCAAAAGTCATTCTATTAAAAGCTTTGTTAATATGATGATAAAAAAAAATTTTATTTTTTCATTTTTTAAATGTGTGACGTTTAAGTCTCCTTAAAATGCATTTTAAAACCATTGAAAGTTTCTATAGGTCTTTGGTTAGTTTTAGTCATGTAGTGATAGCTTATGAAATATCTATATGTATATGGTTACTTATATTATTATTTTTTTCAAACCAAGTTTTGTTTACTGAAGTTCATATTTGATTGTAGACTTGATGACATTTAATATTTATAAGTATTTTAATTAATTTATTGTACTAATTATACTTCTGAAATGTGTTTCTTCTTTACACCTTATAGGTCAAAAAATTGAAGAAATTTGCTAAAGATTATGCAGCTTTTAAAGAGCATCAGAAAAATTATGAAGATCCATTATCTAAGTTGCAGGTACAGTTGATGCATTTATATTGATTAAAAAGGTGCATGTTCAGTTGTTGATATTTACATTTAATGTCTGCACTATAGTACTAAGTAACATATTTCACAGCAAGTGGTTTATTCTAATTTTTCTTCTATCATTTATTGACATGTTCTGCTTTCAACACCCATCACTAAAAAATAAAAAAATATTATTCATGTTATGTAATTTTATGTACTGTAATTTCGGGGAGATAAGCTGCACCACCGTATACACCGCACTTCGCAAAATTCCAAAATTCCGCAAAATTCGGGAGAAAAAAATGTGTTTCCTCAGATACGCAGCATCGGCGCCGCATAAAACGCAGTTAAAAAATTTAATCTGCAAAAACGTACACTGCAATATACTTGTATTGACATTGTTCAAAAACAATGACAAAGAATTGGTAACATTGATTTGAAAACACTGTTTCAATATCACAAATAATTAAAATGTTGCAACATTTTGGTAATAACTGCAACTTATAGTAACCCTGTCCTACGCTGGTTAGTTTCTACAGCAACCTTATTTCCCATTCCCTCAGAAACAGGCAGCGGTGTCACCTTTTTTCTGTTTGGATTCCTCATGGTTAGTTTTTTTTTTCTTATTTGTTTTTTGTTTGGATTCGTTTATTAGATATGTTGGTTATTGTTGATGTTTTTTTTTTCCTTAATTTATTCCCCTTCGTTGTTATCATATCTGGGAAAATAAAATAACATCTGAATAAGCAGAAATGCTGTCACTCTTTTTAAAATAGAACTGTTCAAGGGCATTGCAGTAGTGGCTTTCGATGTTGGACTCGAATTTGCTTTGTTTTAGGTAATAAATAAACATAATATGTACTTTAAAAAAACAGAAAAGGTTAAACAAAAAAAAAAAAAACTTTTACATTGTATAAGCTGCCATGGCGTATAAGCCACAGGAGTTAAAATTCAGCTTTCAAACACCTATAAGCCGCGGCTTATCTACCCGAAAATACAGTAACAGGATTAATTATAAATGAATTTTCTCTACTAAACTGCAATTAATGTTTGAAGTTAAAAATCAACGTAAAAAAAAGCACAAAAATAGTAACTTCAAATTTAGTTCAGCACAAAGCTTATTTGATCATTTTACTATTAATGTTGTTATATAGTCACCTGCTTATGTGGTCACTCCATGTATATGGTCATTATAAAAAAATATTTTGTTGGTGTGTATACGGTCATTCCATAACCCTTTTGCATGATCATGCTTTGGAAATGTGTCTGTAAAATTGGCTCTGAGTATTAGATTTCATCCAAGAAGTTAGTGATTTAGAATCTTTTCTGTGTGGGGAAAATTGGAAGTGGTCCTTTGGGCTTATTTGCTGTGCTCATGCAACACCTTCGCTCCTAACCAATTGTGAAGAATCAGACGAAATCAGAGTATCCAGAATGGCAAATAATGTTACGCCAGAAGAACCCAATACACCCTCTGCGTGGTCACGTCCTCCTGGCTCTCGGAAACACATCTTTATCCAATACCAATAGAAGAGCAATAGCAGGTAGAAGGGAATTCACTTCACTTTACAATATAAGAGCTTGGCAAAGGTCAGATAACTCCTGCCCCAAATGTGTGAAAATAAAATTCTCTTATTCTTTCCTTCCATTCCTCTTTTCTTTCTTTTTTTTTTTGAGAGGAGGAGGGGGGGGGGATTTTTATTTTTTCATTTTCTTTTTTTATTATTTTTTATAAGTTAAATAGCTGTTACTATCATGCATGAGGGTTTGCAATTTTATGAGATTCTCCCTTGATTGTATCATTAGACATGTATCTTTTTTCAACTTATTTTTCTCTTTAGAACTATGAGATTATTCCCAAAATTTCTGAATTGAGATTTTATTTTCAAATAGGCAGCATTTGCCCCTTTTTTAGGATTCAGTTTGAATTCAGTGTTTTGGCTCAGTTAGTTTTGAGAGTTGTGCATAAAAGTAAGAATGCTTCTTTCATGCAATGCACCACCAGCTCGTTTATTCCATGTTTCTGCCTTAGCCCTGGCTTAAGGGCGGTTATTTACTGCTTTTTACTGTTATAATTGTTTGTTATCAATATTGACTTAACAGTATTGTTTTTCAATTCTATTTCAGAAAGAAAATAACATGTACCAGCTACGAAGTTTTAGATTGGAACATGAAAACGATGATTTAGCTAATGAACTTATCAATGTGAAAACTCAGTTAGGTGGAGAATTAAAAATGGTAAATACTGTATTTAACTCTAAAACAACTCTTTTTATTGAATGTCCAAGAAATTTTTCATTTTTATAATGTAAATATTTCTCTTCTAATTTCTGCTTTAAGACCTTATTTTTTATTAGTTAGTTGAAGATAAAAATGAGTTATGATTCATTTCAGGCTTATGAGAAGTTAGAGACTTACTATAAAGAATTAAGCTCAACTAAGAAGTCTTTGGTTGAAATGGAAGATGAAAAAAGGCGTTTGGAAACAGAAGTTAATCAGGTGTTTATTCCACTTTTACCTTAATAGTTCTAGTTCTAATTTAGGAATTCTTAAAACTAGATTTTTTAATAATAGCTTAATTTAGTGCTATAGGTTAAATTGTGTGTTTTGTTTTTATTGCACATATATTTTTTAGTAGTTATAATTAACCATAATTTTGTTTAAAATGAGTAATCTTTTTTGAAACATAATTCTTAGTTATATGCACTTGCATTTTATTAAGTGTTTTAAACATGTTTGTACATTTGTTCTCAGTTTTGTTCTATTTTTATCATTTTTTCCTGTATTTCTCTTTCTGAAATCATGTCTTGTTTTCAAAATGCAGTCAATGAACCCAGAAGTGTAGCATATTTTTTTCTTTTTGCTTCTCTTTACGCTTTGCTCTCTTTTCTTAAACCTACCACTCCTTTCTTAAACGTACTCACTCTACAAGAATTACGTGCATTTGCTGAATACAAAAATCTGGGAACAAATGATGGTATTTTCTTTGTTACTTCCCAAATTATGCTTCATATTTCCTCTTCATAGTTAAAAGAACTTTGCAGAAGAGAACTGCAGCAAGCAGAAAGTGAAATTTCTCGAAATAACTCCATAATCTCAGAGTATAAACAGGTGAATATAAACTCTTATTGTTATTGTAAATACTTGGTTTTAAAGTCATACAGATATAAGTAAATGTTTCTGCTTTATCATAGAGTGAGATGTACATAGAACCAGCTGTGTAGCAAAAGAGAGGGACGTTAAACACACTTTTTATGGACCTTAATTTTAACATTATTGCCGATCCTAATGCAGTACCTTGTTCTCACAGTTTATTCATGTAAAGACAGTTTTGATCTAAAAAGAAAAACCCTCCTTCTGGCCCTGCAAACAAGTAGAATAAATCAGTTTTAGATAAACTGTTTAGATGTTTTAGCAGTACTTCAATGATAGCTCTTGATTTGAACATACTGAAGAGTTGGTCTTTTTACAGTGCATTAGCTTCATAAAATGTAATGTCCATTGTAATTTTTTTTAACTAAGAAAAATTGTACAGTTAATGTTCATTTCACTGATACACTTTGCTAGTATTATTGCAACAATTAAAAAAATCAGCATTTGCACTGTATGGAGGGATCAAATCGTCTGAATTTGTGATTTTATACTACTGCTTTTCTGCTTCAGATTCCAATGAACTGTACACCTTTACCCAGGGCCAATGAGAAGGCATGTCAGCCTAGTCAGAAATTTAAGATCCGGTCCTTGCAGGGGTCTTTCTCAAAATTGAAGTGGTATTATTTTTATAAATTTTGTAGGGTTATGAAGTATATATATATATTGCTATATATATATATTGCTATATATATATATATATATATATATATACATACATACAGGCCTGCTTTGGCTCTTGGCAGCCCTGCCTGTACTCTAAGATGTCAATTTCTCTTATGTTTAGCAACAAATAATTTATAATTGGAAAGAAGCAAAATCAGGGCAGTATTTAAGGGGTGGGTTTTTAATGTTCAAACCCCCTCCGAAAATTTTCAAAACTATTCCAAAAATGTGTTATAGTGCTCTTTTTTGCTGAAAAATACTATTATTACTATTTTATTTTTCATTTCCGTACTTACTTTTCAATTTCATTTGAAAAACAAAATTATCATTATTGAATGATAGTACAAATTAATTGATTTATATTTATTGTAGGTTTTGCAAATAAAATATCATACACAACAATACACTTCTTCAACTGGGGAGAAGATGCTTTGTACACATCAGAATTTTTTCCTTCATTTTAAAGATGTTATTATTTTAGTTTTCATGTTAAGGCGCCTTAAGCATCTGCTGTAGCAAAAAGCAATAGAATGTAGAACATGAAATCAAATTTTATTTGTCATATATTTTTCACAAGAAATGTGCTCTTAAAACCCTCCCCGAAACAATAGTCTGAATATGGCCCTGAGCAAAATGTATTCAGATGTGTATTTTTTCTTCTACACATATGTAGGATAAATTTACTGTACAGTTCTATTTGCACGTTTGAACTGATCGAAAGTTCTAGTTTGGAGAGTTTCCCCCCCCACTATGCTTAAATGAATAGATTATTCTAGAAAGGGCTCACGTCCAGTGAAAATGCATAGGACTTAAGCACTTTCTGGAATAATCGATTTAAATGTATGTTGCACATAAATGGGCCTTTTGTTTTCTATAAAGATATTCAATCTTTTCGCATCAAAAGTGCAGCGAGCAGACTTTGTGTTCAAAAAAACAATTATAGAAAACTGCTTGGTTTATCAAAATGAAAGCATGTGCGCTCATTCTTTATTCTGAAAAATAGCAGCTGTAATATTTAAAAATCACAAAATATTACGAAAGTTTAGCATGATCAATCAGTGATATAGTAGCATATTTATTCTCCATCAAAAGAAAGATTTTACTCTTTCTGTGACTTGGTACATAAATTTGCATAAAATTCTGACGCATTATAGGACAGTATTTTTATTAAAAAAACAGAAAATCATCCTTTGGCTGTCTAATGTTAAATGAAGGGAGAGCACCAAAAACTATAATGATTAAGTGCTATCGATTAATTTTGCCAAAAGGATTTGGAATGGTCTTTGTTTCAGCTGGTGGTTTATTTTTAAGTGCAAATAACAATCAAAGTGCGAGTGAAATACAATGGGCAGTTCCACAAGTCTCCAGATATGTCAATCATTGTTTTAAAACATCAGCTTTGAGTGAAGTTTCTAAAATATGTTCTGATATCATTTCGTAAAGCAATTGTTTTGATACATTGGTACTGAATTTGAGAGCACAATCTCAGGAAAGTATTTTAATAGATTATGGTAACATGAGTCAAACATCAAATGAATGTTTAGACTAACATGGAGTAAAAAATTGAATATTCTGATGCTGGAAGAAAAATAAGCAATTCATGATTTCTCAATAAATGTATCAGTACTGTAGTTGAGGGGGGGGAGGTAGGCGAATGGGAGGAGGTGGCGTCTCTCCAAATATTTGTTTCAATTTTAAAAGTAATGCAAATGTAATGTATATTGGCTTCAAACGGCTTTTTCTCTTGGTGAGACCTCCAAACCCTAAAATGAGTTCATCCAAACATTTTTTCCCCCTGTGTAGACGTAGTTAAAATGGACACAATGTATGAGATAAAATTTCCATATCAATGTGAAAGAAAGAAAATTCATAATAATCTGTAGGTTACCAGAAAATGCATTGTAAATGTTGCAGCATGCTCAATCCGTTTATACGGGTGTGTAACATGTTTGCCAAAATATTTGCATTTTATTTCTGAATTTTTTAATTGTGGCTTTCAATTTCTACGAATTTGAATGTAAGGAACCATAATGTATCATAATGTGAGTGACTATAGTCTCATCTGTAACACATATAAATCTGTTTCTTTAATACGATCTTTTTTATAAGAAAGTTGATGCTTTATGTTGCGACGCATAGTGGTTCCTTATGTTCAAATATATAAAAATTAAAAGCCAGAGTGTAAACTTCCGAAAATAAAATTTAAATACAGTGATCACAGGTTAATTGAATTGGCCGCTTTAATGGATCACATCATCAAAAACAGCGAAATCCATCTTGATTGAATTAGCCGCTTTATTGAATCAAGAGCTTTATTAAACCAAAACTGTTTGGAACTAACATGATTTAGATACGCAGAGGCCACTGTATATGGGCGATTCTCTGTAAACTGGTAATTGACTGTCCGGACCAAGTATTTAAAAAATAATAAAGTGTAATAAAGTAATTATCACTCTTAATACAAGTAAAGCGTTAATACTTTGTGGGCCAATTGTATTTGAAGCGATAACAATTTAATTTTTTTTTCTAGAAATTATCTAAGCACCAAAAAACACAGTCCCTTGGCTGTCCCAATCCCATTGTCTAAATGTTAAAGGTAGTATTTCAAAAAACCGAATAACACTACATAAATTTGGCAATTGACACTTAAAAATAGAATAATGAAGCTATATTTTTCTTGCGAAATAAAATCTAATAACAAATTTCTAAAATATAATATTGTCATGTAAGTTCTGTCCAGAGTTTTTTCAAACAGTCCCCTGCAACCAACTCAAAGCTTCAATAGAACATATCAGTTACTCTTGCAAATGTTTTTTGGCAAGAAGTTTAAAGTAACCAGTGTGAATTTGCTGAAATTGCCGAGAACTGTGTTGAAACGCCACTTTGTTTAGTTCGAGATCCACATTTGTGCTGAAAGTATGCATCGTGATCGTTACGAAAACAGTCCTCTGGCAAGTGATTTTATTAATGGCAATTAGCTTAATTATGAAACATATTAGTTATTATGTCCACGATTTCTGCCTAAATTTATAGGTAGTCTTGTAACTAATTATGTTCTAATAGTTTTGCAGATATTACGTTGCAAAGAGCAAAAATGCAGATACCTGGCACGTTCCCTTGCCTAGTTATACTAGGCAGGGGAGTAACCCCCTATCATGATTTATCAGAAAATAACAAACTTCAATTGGCCCTCTTTCAAACCAAAGTAATAGATTCATTTTCTGAGCAATAGTATTATAATTATACGAACATTTCAAAAAACCATGCCCGGACAGATTTCGTGTGAAAAATGAAGAGTTTACGGAGAATCACCCATATGCGTATATGCACTGCACGTAAAATTGCTATTTGCATTTATTGAGCAAGCTGTTACTTAATGAGTTGTGATTTCTTTCATTCTTTAAAAATAGATTTGTAGTCAATTGAATTCACGATTGGAAAAAGAACAAAAATTGTTTGAAGATTATATGAATACTGTAAAGGTAAGTTAATACATTGTTTTATTTTTTCATTAATGACTAAAATACAAATCAAGTGAAATTCTTTTGATTTTAAGGTTATTTTAGTGAGACATTGATTTAACATTTTGCCCCTATCATTATGTTCATGCTTAAATTCTTTTTGATAATTCAGCATTGCTAGCCGCCCACGATTTATAGTATAGCTCAACGATGTTGATTTTAGATTCGACAACTACTTAAAAGTTTTTGAGATTTTCACGACTTCTTTTTTACTCTTGTACCATTTTCATCTCTGCTCTTTAAAATTCCATCAATGTATGGTTGCTTGTTTCCTGTTATATATATATATATATATATATATATATATATATATATATATATATATATATATATATATATGCGTAATGTATATAAGATAGGAAAAACTCTGGGAACTTTTTCTGTAGATTTTTGTGTCATTCTTATAATTTTATTTACCATATTTTTAGTGGTATAATTTTGAAAAGTCTTTATTGTGTTTAAAAATAAAAGTCCACTTTATATGTAGTTATGTGAGATATTTTTTTTGAAGCCAATATTTCAAATTGAATTGAATGCATCTGTTGCTTTTGCAGTTCACTGCCTTCCTGTTTTCAATTATTTAAATGCAGTAAAATGCAAAAAAAAAATTGGAGTTCAAGAGGGGAGGGGGGTCTCTCATCCTTTTTAAAAAAAATTCCAACAAATACATTTTAATTTATTAAAATCCACTATATATGCTCAGTATTTTTTTTTTTAGTACAATTTACAGGATCAGTTAGCAGATAAAATTGTTATGATTGAGATATATTTGGTTTAATGCTGATATATTTCGAGCAGCGTTTGAATGACTCGGAACCTTTATGAAACTCTTGAAATTTCGCACTTCTTTTTCTCGTGTAGAGATATTTTTCTCCTTTGGTTTATTTTTCTCTCATCATCAAATCAGCTCAGTCGTTTATTAATTTCAAAACATTTTTTTTGTTTTTAGTTTTTGTGAATTATTTACACAATTGTATAAAATAGTCTCATTATTTGGTTTTCTTTTTAATACTTAAACCATAGTAAGTTTAATGCTAAATTGTTCTTTCCACATCAACAGCCCCTTTACGGTTGGGTATTCCCACAGTTACATGTTAAACGGACAAGAGATCTTGTCAAGAACCGCAAAATAAATCGTTAAATAGTAAATGTATTGAGTGACCTTAGACATTCATGCGAAATTAAATACATAAGGTGTCTAATAGTGAGGAAACACAAGATACAGAACTGTGATCATATATGAGCTCTTTCTCAATATTTTCAGATAACCCTAGAATAAATTTCAAAATTTATTTTAGCAGGCTGGAATATTGCTGACTAAAACACTATGTATTTTGAATGAACACACATTTTGACCATCACGTTACTAATCATATTATGACAAAGTATTTATCATACAGATCTTCTATAAATCATTCACATTGCGTACTTAAATTCAATTATGCTTTAAATGTGTCGCTGTGATGAATATAATATGACTGTTGACAAATAACGAATAAAGAAAGTATATGTCATTCTTTATTGTGCAATTTTTATGTGTGTTGAAAGTACAAGATTGATCACTCATGGTTGTATAATTTTATGATGTTTTCTTATTATTTTCAGAATGAAGTTGCTGAATGTGAAAACTGTTCTAAGAAACTTGTTACTTCAAATAATATAATCATGAAATCAAATGGCAACATGACTAATGGATCTAATATTGCTCCTGTCGATAATGATGGGCAAGTTAGGGAACTTGAGCTTGAACTTGCTCAAACTAAATTAGCTTTGGTTGAAGCTGAATGTAAAAATCAGGTAAAAGAGTGGCAATTAACTTAAGTTTTTTTGAATGCTGCACTTCTGGGCTGAATTTTAATTATTTTATTTTCTCACTAGAGTATAAAATGGTAGTGTGAAAAACTACTTTTTTCCCTTCTTCAGTTTTCTTCTATAACATCCACACACATATACATATATACAACATTTATAAAAATGCTTTGTGGTATTGTTTAAATATTATAGGTTGTTAGGACACTTAATAAGTGAATCTTTAATTTTCCCTTTGTGGTATTAAAATAAAAATTGATAATCAGAACTTTTTTTCATGCTGTCACTTTTCTTTGATTTTGTTCATTTCTTGTTTTTATTTCCATTTCAATATATGTAAACTGACTGATTTTTTTTTTTTTTTGAAAACAAGTATCTTTAACCCCTCTCAAAAATTACTTCATGTATTGGAAATCTGAAACATACGTCAAATTCAGTCAAGTATATTTTCATTGTTGTAGTTTAAGTCATTGACAGTTAGAAGTTCCAGGAAGCCATATAAGGAGAGTAAGGAGCCCTTTCAATCACAGGAGTCTAGGTTTTCACCATAAAAGTCTGAATCAAATACGAGGAATGTGCTGGAGCAGTGGTTCTTAACCTTTTTACAGCTACTGAAAGTATTTCATTGCAAAAACGAACCTTTCCCAGAGATTTAATGTGATAAATAGGTGCACGAAAAATTTTCCAAAATATTTCGTTAAAAAATGCACTTTTCACAATATTTTTCATCCTGTGAGACAGACTTAAAATTCTTCCCCTTAAAAACGGACTATTTAATCTTTAATTCAACTGTTTCACTACTCTGCCTGAATGAAACATAACCTGCCTGTGATTTTCTACGACTTTTAGCTGTTTCTTACCCACCTATCTCGATTATTTGCAAATTTCACAATCTGTTTGCATCCGCTTCTGTAAAACTTGCTCATTTTAGTTTACTAGGCAAATTCATCGTTTGAACATCGATAATTTTATTCTTTTACCATTAGTTTAAACCTTGTTTGATTTTATTTTGTGCGTGGATTGTTTCTAGGCTCGTCATTTAATGTCAATCTATTCAGAAATGTCAGCCCTTTTGCATCTAAACCAATTTAAACAACAAGCATTCTTAAAAAATCATTAAAAGTAGCATTAGTTTTTAGTCTTGATTTTTGGTTTATGAAAATTTTGAAAAATGAAATAGATTTAAAATATTGATAAGAATGTTTAGGATATTATTAGAACCCAAAATCAGGGAATGCAATGCATCTTAGGTAGCTGTTAAAAAGGATCTGAGTTGTACTAAGTCAATGATTCCTTTTCTTTATTTTCATTTCCTATTCAAAGCTTAGGTTATTATGTCAGTTATGCTTATTAATTATTCCAATAGTCCTTTGAAATTTTTGCTCAACTGTTTTTTCTGCTATTTGCATACTTTGTCCGCTTCTAAAAAAGCATTTACTTATTACCTCTTATCTATTGAAAGTTTATAAGCTAGCATATATAAAATTGTAGCTTCATCTTAATTCAATATTCCGAAATGTTTATGCTATTTGGGGGCAGAGATGAAAAGCAATTGTGTGGGCTTTTGACAACAGAGATTACACAACTGGTTTAAAATCAAAAGATTGTCGTGAGTGTGAAGAAGTTTATGGATGGGACACTTTTATGGTAATTAAAAAACTGAAGAAAGATATAAATAAGCAATTTAGTGTTTTTTTTTTATCTTAAAATTTTGAAATAAAGTGCTTTTGGAGCAGTTAATAGAATTTATAAAGCTGTTGTATTACTTAATGATATTTGCAAATCATTTTGTAAGTTGTCTGGCAATAGAAAATCAATCAAATTTTGTTTCTTATATAACATTCAAAAACATAGGCCAGGGTGGGAGGGGGGGGGGATGAAAATTACAAACTAAAAATTGCTAGGTGTTGCAAAAATACTTTTCAATTCATAACATTGAACATAAAGGGGCACATGGGTTAACTTCACGAACTGTTGGCTGAGGATTACTGTATTAATAGATAAAAAATAAAATAAAGAACAAAAAAAAAAAAAAAAAACTTGAAAAGGAATTATTTAAAAAATGATACAAAATCTAGATTTGCAGATTTGTTGAAATAACAAAACATATTAATGAGTTTGAAAAATAAAGATTATCTCTAGGTTTAGTGAAATAGCGTTTAAAAAAGCTGGAGAAAGCTGCTGCATTTAAAACATTATGGAAATATCTGTTGCACAGAAATAATATCTGTAGAAATTGGTCAATTGGAATTACTCAAAACTGCTTAGGTTTGAAAGTGAAAATTTTGAAAACATGACTGCAAATTCAAGTGCCTTCTATCTTATGAAAAATGTTATTATTTCTCTCTTTTTTTTTCTTTGTGCAAGTACTTGATAGTTGTAATTTACCCTATAAGAAATAAAATGCATTTTCTGTTTGATTTGTCGGGTAAGGTAATAAACTACTACCAAGTACCTACTATTTGTACTAGAACAAAATTGTAAATTACCCCTAAAATCTTCCTACAATTTTGCCAAACTGTTTCTAAAATTCCTCATAAATTTTGAAATCTACTGCGAGCTACGCAGAAGTAAACAAAGTCACATAAACTCTTTCTAATTATACAGATGTGAAGTATACCCCTGCATTTTAGAGTACTTAAAATCCTATTATTTTTCTTTTGTAATACATGTTGATTTTAAATGTAAGTGCTGTTTGTAATGTTTTTTAATTGTTGCAGGATTTAATACACCAGCTTAATAGTGCCATTGCTGAAATTCAAGCTTCAAAAAATACTTGGTTGCATAAAACTTGGTCTTCCCTTCGTGATGTAACAAAGAAGGAAGCCCCTGAAAGCAAAGAGTCAAGTTAAAGTTTGTTTTTGCCTCCATATCAGTGTCATTCCAAAAACTGTTTTCCATTCCATTTTGAAAATTGGGGACTTTCTCCTTTAGGGATATGCAGATGACGGATTTTAAAACTTCCTATTCTCAGCAGTCAACCCATTTTAGCTTAAAATTTCTTATTGATATAGGTACAAGTCTCCTAATGAATAATTTCAGAATTTTGCAGAAACAAGATTATTTTTTTCACCAAGTATATGCATATTTTCAGAAATATTGTAAGCAATTTCAAAATAGTTAGATACAGAAGCCTATTAATAGTTTATATCTTAAATGATCGCAAATTTATACTATGAAAGGTTTTATTCACAAAGAGAAGTGTTTCACTCCTTATTTACTCAGCGTCTTGTTTCTCAAAAATTTCAGCAAATTTTATGAAATGTATAATATATTAGCAATTTTAGTAAGAGCTTTAAACTTATAAAACTAAATGAACATTTCTGTTTCTTCTGTAAATTTCTCCACTAAAACGTTTCAAAATAATCTAATTGACTGCACACAAAACCTAAATTTTAAATAGAAAACTCCTAACACTCAAACTCAAAACCATACCACTGGCGCCATTGCTTTTTCACATAATTTATTTACCAAATCAACAACAACATCCACTGATGAAAATACAAAGCTTATATTGGCTTCACTTGCTAGGCAAAAGTTTTTTATAATTGTTCTGTTTGGTTTGGTTAAAATTCTTCACTCCTGCCTTTTTTTATTCACATCATTTGTTTCTATATGAGATATGGGTATTCATCATCAGATCCTCTATTACACAGGTTGTGTGTGAATATGTGTTATTTATATGTTTGCACCATCTGTGCATTGAAATAATAGTAAGAAGAACCAGATGCATTATACATTTTTTTTTTGTCAAAAAATTGTGAAATAATTATATCAATTATTATTGCAAAGTCGAACATATTGCTTTCTTTCAAGTGAAAAGAAAGGGAAAAAAACATTTTTTGAGTCCTTTAAGACTAAATTTTTTCCTAACTTAGGTAATTTTAAAATACTAGTTTAAAATGTCTCGTCCCTTTCATACATTACCCTTACATACTATTTAATCTTTTAATTTTTTGACTACAATTTTAAAAAAAGAGTTAACTGACTTGGATAAAGAGTTGACTACTAAGAATTTTACTCCTAATTTGTGCAAGAATTAAACACCTTTGTGTTGAAGAGTGAAAGGTAACAATATGCAGTTATGTTTTTATTTTCTGCAAATTTGTGCATATTAACTTCCTATGTCTTTCTTTGCCTGCATATTCTTAATTTTGCAAGTCATCACAATGACTGAAGCAAGAGAAAGGTTCTTGGAAAGAACATAAATTATTGTGATACCTATTTATTGCAAATGTCTTTCACAAATAAGCAATATTAGAACAGTAATGCTTTTTAATGATTTCTTGTTAACTATTTTTAGAAAAAAAAATGTGCTAATTATTTGTTGATAAATCAGCTGTTAATCTGCATGTTCTTAATTTGCAAGTCATCACAATGGCTAGCAAAGGGGAAAGTTCTTTGGCAGATGAATATATCTTTCATAAAAAAGCAATATTGAATCATATTATTTTTCATAATGCTTTTACTGAATTCTTGTTCATCATTTGTAAAAATGACTTTTTGTGATTCTTTGGAACCTGTGCCATTTATTGTAATTGTTTATTGTTATTTTTGTGTTTTGAATATTTTATTTAAAATGTATTATATTCATAAGCGTACATATTACAAGATTTAGTCATCATCATTATGAGCGCCGCAAAAACGTTGCATTTTCAGTTTCCTTGCATTTAGGCATTTCCTATTATTGCCTTCAAAAATAGAAATATTTGAAAAGCATTGCAATTTTTTTTGTACATATATATAGAATTAAATGTATGTGTTCCGGTGTGTATTCTACACATTCCAATTTTGTAAATATTGTGAACTGACGAGTTTGTGACTTGTGTGCCAGCACTTGTAAAATTAATATTTATTCATCATTTTTTTATAAGAGAAATAATTACATATTGCAATATTCAATGAGATTAGACTTATTCTACTGAAAAGGAAATTCAAGATTTATATTTCTGCCTTGTAGTCAGTTGTATAAAATGCTATTAACAATTCTGAAGGGTTAAATGCTATTGATGTGTAGCATAACTTCTTGCTTTACTTTGAATTTCGAGTTATCAATTGTTAAAATATGTTGTAACAGAGAGTTCTCTTATGTTTTATTTATATCCTAAATTATATTTATTGGTGAATTATATTTTACTTTGTTCAATAAATTATTTTGTTTTCATGAAGTTAAGGAACAAAAAATGTGGTGTTGTTTTTGAAAAATTATTGAATTAGTTGCATTACTTGTGGTCAAGCTCGGTAAGGCATCGGACTCGTGTCCGGAGGGACCCGGGTTCGATCCTAGCCGATCAAAGATCCACCGTCTTGATTAATGGTGGCTGGGAGGCGTTAAAAATGTCGTGGTCACTAAGTCCTCCAAGTGAAACAATACCTCTGGGGGTGCTGGGCCTAGGGTTTGCTTGACCCTAGGTTCTAGTTCAAAATTAAGAACAGAGCGCTCTTTAGGGCCCTATCCCGGTTAAACCACGAAGCTGTGGTAGGTACGGGGGACCCTGGAGTGTGAAATGAAAGTGAAATGTGGTCAATCTCTTCTGTAAAAATTTGTAGTAATATTGTCGAAATTAGCATCTCTGTATCTAAAAGCTCAGTTTTTGAGAACACATCTTGCTCCATTTCATCGTTTCGGGCATATTTGATGCCAGACATTCTTTAGTGTGTGTAATATTAACATATTCTAGAGCATGTTCATGTAAGGGCAGATTAGGTGGAGACAGTGAGATGGAGTACAACCTTTTTCTAAAACTTGATTCCAATATTTCATATTATCACAAACCAACTCTTTACCACCTTTTTCTTGTTCTAAATAACTACTAAGCACAGGGAATGTTAATGCCCTGTACTTAGTTGATGGCTGTTATTTATTCTTTTCACCGAGAGAACCAAGATTTATTGTCCTATGATACAGGAAAAGAAACAGGAAAGTTGTATGTGTAAAACTACTACAATAGTGTATAACATAAAAATGACAAATATGAGTTCTGTAGCTGCAGCAATTAGTTGATACATACTATTAAGAAATCCAGTGAACCATCTTGACGCATGGAGTGGGGATTTTCCATACCACCCATTGACATAGCGACCTGTAATTCACTAGAACTGGGCTGAGGTTGTTTGATCTGCAAGACAGTAGGCTCATAGCTAAAGGGTCATGTGTCTATACCACCAGTCCAGGGCCCTCTGTGTACACAAGTTGTGAATGATGCACATTAAATATTAAGTCCTCCAAATTCCTATTCCAAATCAATATTGTTGAGAGCTAAATCAGGTTACTCAGCTAACAAAAACCAGAAGGGTCTACATCAAAAATACAAAAGCAGTCTTCAAACCATCTTCATTCAACTGGTTAATACCACATGTGGGAGTAAGCATGAGGGATCCTGATGCATGAAGTTCATTATTGTGCTTTGAACCAGGCTTGGAGTCAATTACGAGAAAATGTAATTGATCACGATTTTGAGCATGAAAAGTCAGAGATTACAATTACGATTACAGCAACCATTAGATTGTATTAAAAATATAATCGATTACGGTTATTATATGTTAAGTACATGAAAACAGCTTTGGGACAAATGTATATTGTATACATATATATACAGAGGAGGATCCAGAAATTTTTGTTCGGGGGGGAGGGAGGTCAATTTTCAATGCACCTTATTAGTTAAGTAGAAGGAAAACAAAGCATGTAAAATAAAAACCTTTAAAATATCATACAATACTGCACAGCAAGTAATATTTATTATATTCTGTTAAATTAACCATTTATTTATTTTGGTAAAAATTTATTATCACAAAAAATATAAATTGGCAATTTATCAACTGTCTGCATGTAATCGATATTGGAATTATAAAATTCTTAAAAATAAAATTCTCAAGTAAAATTTAACAATTTTTAAACGTAAGAAATGTTTTAAAAACCTATAAATACACAACTTTTTCTTCTTTTACATACTTATATGAGCATTAAAATATAAAGCATAAACTAAGATTAACTTATGTGTAAAAACATTTTGAAAAAAAAAGTCAGATAACACGATTACAAGGCTAAGTTACGATTATTGAAAGACAGATTACAATTGCGATTATAGGAGAAATACTTTATTAAAATTACGATTACACGATTACGAGTGTCCCATTACCAAATTATGATTTAAAAAAAAATGTAATCTATTACTTAATCGTCGATTTCGCCAAGCCTGCTTTGAACTATCTTGCTTCCCTCCTTATGAAGAGCAGGTTAAAGATTCTACCTGCAACGATCTGGTTGCTTCCCTAATGATAGAGATTTTTTTTTTATCTTAGTTAAAAGTTCCTGAGAGGACTCAATTTTTTTAATCAAGGTAAATGAGCTTATATTAGCAATGCGTTTTCTTAGCTCAAGACCTTTAATTCTTTAAGGAAAAAAAATAATTTAATAATACGATGAAAGATGTGTGCAGAATTTTATTTTAGTACACAAGAAACACATTGCAAACTGAAAAATCATTTAATATTCATTATGTACATGAAATTGAATTAGTTGATTCACTGTGTGACAATTCATTGTACATAATCAGTTCATTACAAAAGAAAACAAAAATTAAGTCCTTAAAAACCCTTATGATTTCCTTGGATCATCTTCTCTGCATCAGAGGAAGTATGCTATCAATTAAAACATCAGGAAAAACAGTTTGGCCATTGTTTTCAAACTGCCTCCTCCTCTTTAGAAAGGTACTCAAATCCAATTCAAATTTATAATTCTAAAACCAAAAATCTAGTACAAAATTTAGTTTCATAAAAACTGTAATAAAAATAATGTAGTAAAACTAAATGCTTATTTTATTAATTGATTATTTCAACACAATATATGTCCTATGTAACCTAATTAAATGTAAATTGGTCTAAAATGTTCATTTGGCACAAATAATCACATTACTATAAATTTAAAACAGCAAAACATGTAAATATTTAATTAAATATTCCACCTTTACTGCATATAAATGGAACGATTAGGTGAATGGAAATATTGTACATAAAAATAAGCATACCCTACATTCCATGAAAAAAATACAGTAAAATCAGCTAACTGCTTTTACATAATACTGTAAATTCTTAAATTATTTGGTGAATTGACCAAATAAAATGGTTTGAGCACAATACATGATTGATTATCTTGAGAATCGACTGAGTATGAGTTATAGTAACTAACTTTTATAGAAAAATTAACTCAATTAAATACTAAATTTTTTTTTTTCAAATACCAGCATATGCCATAGAATAGTCTTCCTAGTAGCAGAATTTCTTTTAGCAGTCTGTGACTTAGGTTAAAAAACCTAAAAATAGTCTGAATGAGGAGCCAACATTACATTCATTGTAAAGTCTAATTCAGCACCCAGAAATGTTTTAAAATATGATGCTAAAGTAAAAAACTACGAGAACATACTAATGGTCAATATCCCAGAAAACAAGTACAAATCATCACTTGCTCTTATTTAAGATAATTAAGATTTATTTATCCCAAGCAAAAAATAATTTGCAGACTTAATCAAAAATCTGAGACATACATCCCAATATCATCATCAGGCTGGGTTGTTTCTGCTACCAAGAGATTTTTTAAAATATAAACTAACTTCAACTAATTATAGTATAATTAAATGTGTTCTTATCCTAAGGTTAAGTAATAAAAACATGTGCAGTTGTATATAAAGCTAATAAGTTGAATGAAACATATTTTACATTTGCTAATACTGTGGAAGTTTGGATATGTTTATATAAGTATTGCTTCTCATAAAGCAACTGTCTGAAAACCAGCTATGTGTATATATACATCAAAAGGTTTATAAGTAAGTAATTTTGCTTAAATAAGTAGAACAATTCTTAGCTAAACAAAAATAGGAGTACTGGCAAAACAAAAAAAATGCAGAATCATAGCAACACAATGCAAGTTAAAGTAGAAATGAAAAGCACAAGAGTAACATTTGTTAATTAGTATATTCTTATTTGACAATTACTATTATATTATCCATTATTAGTTTTTTTTAATAAAAATTTTGAATTAGTGTGTAAGTGTACAACAAAAGAAATTTATATTGAATTTTATTAAATAAACAAATTATATTCAATAAGAATTTGATTAATGATTCTAGTAAATTACTTAGAATCCTACAATTCTGCATGTATCAAAATGGAAATACAGGAAGAAAACAGTATAATGGAAGCAAGTCATGTATATTGTCCCTTAAAGCTCACTAAAGTGCTTCTCATAAAGGACATAGAAGAGCATTGTCAAACATAGCCATGATGCAGCACCAATTGCTGGTCTTGAAGCCTGGGGGAAAATAATTTCTTATTTTAATTTTAAAAATTAACAACAATAAGAAAATGCAAGGTTGAAAAATCTTTCTCTTGAAAATGATCTAATATTGATTCTTTACCTCCAATTAATTTGAAAATTCACTATTAATTACTGAGATTTTCTTGCTATGAACTAGAATATTAATACACTGCCAACTCAGCTATTTTGATCCATGAACTGCAGTTTCATGCTAATTCTGCACTCATCAGCATGGAATACGAAAGTAGCCGAGTTGGAGGCAAAAATCCTCTTATAGAGCAAAGAGAGCGAAAAAACTAGTAGCTAATGTGAAATTAGAATACCGGCGAGCGACCACATATGGGAACGGAACGGTACAACTCGTAAATTTTAATGCAGTGCTCGGGTATAAAGCAGTGAGTAACCGCCCCTAAGCAAGGGCTGAGGCAGGAATGTATAATATTTTTTATATTATGCATTTATAATATACTTTCGTATTCCATGCTGATGAGTGCAGAATTAGCACGAAACTGCAGTCCATGGATCCAAATAGCCGAGTTGGCGGTGTATTGCATGTTCCTGCCCCAGCCCTTGCTTAGGGACGGTTACTCACTGCGTTATATACTATTAATATTATTCAGTAAAATGTGTTGTGCAAGACCATACAGTATAAGTCTAATTTAACAAAACATAAATGATTGTCTAGTCCTAATTTCTTAATTTTGGTTCATATTGACTTAGAAATGTCAAAGTACGTTATTTCGAATTTAAGGGCTCAAAATACTTATTGAGTTACTATAATTGAGGCAAACCTAATCTGGCAGCATTGTGAAGACTATACAGACCCTAATCGCAGTATTACTACGCTGCCAGGTTAGGTTTGCTTCTTCTATAGAAGTTAACTTTTGGGGCTGTATTGAGGGTAAAGTCTCACAGGAGAACTTTCTAAATGTGGCTGTGATTTATTTGTGTATTTAACCGCTTGCCTGATTATCCCGAGTTATCTCGCGCTCGTATGAGTTGCAGGTAATTATTATCCCGAGAAAACTCGGGTGAAACTAATTGATTTTACCCCTATAAATAATTAAAAATTCAATTTGAAACCTACATATTTTATTTGTATTGCTTCATTTTCTTGTATTTCAAAATTAAATTAAAAAGAGAATTTTTTTTTTTTTTGCAATTTTTTCCAAAAAAAAATTTGTAAGGGAAGTGGTTAATTGGATAGGTATATGCAAGAACCCTCTTATCTGCAGGTACACAAGTAGTTTTTAGGAGAGGGGCAACAGATCGATAGCCACATGTTGAGTTATTTTTACTTTCTTCTATATCTAATATATAGAAGAAAGTATTGGTTTCGTGAAAATTTTCGAATATCGAATTTTGACGGATTTGCACGTTTTGAGGTGCGCTGAGTCCATTTCGACCATTTTTGGAAAATGTCTGTCTGTGTGTGAGTCTGTATGTGTGTGACCAGTTTTTGTGGCCGCACTAGAGCAAAAACTACTGCATGAAATCGAACAAAAATTTTTGCACATATGTACCACCATGTGAACTGGTGCACCTGACTTTGTTTAGCGAATTCCTCCAAGGGGGGTGGAGCAATCGTACGTGTTCTGCGCGGGGGTGATTGCTATATCTCAGGAAGTAAAAGGCGGAATCAAACGAAAATTAGTCCATAAGTAGACCCTACTGAGTACAGGTGCTGATTCAATTTTTTTGTCAATATCTTGAAGGGGGGTGGAGCAATCGCACGTGTTCTGTGCGGGGGTGATTGCTATATCTCAAGAAGTAACCGGCGGAATGAAACGAAAATTGGTTTATAGGTAGACCCTACTGAGTACAGGCGCTGATTCAATTTGTTTGTCAATATCTCGAAGGGGGGTGGAGCAATCGCACGTGTTCTGCACGGGGGTGACTGCTATATCTCAGGAAGTTACCGGCGGAATCAAACGAAAATTGGTCCATAGGTAGACCCTACTGAGTACAGGTGTTGATTTGATTTGTTTGTCAATATCTTGAAGGGGGGGTGGAGCAATCGCACGTGTTCTGCGCGGGGGTGACTGCTATATCTCAGAAAGTAACCGGCGGAATCAAACGAAAATAGGTCCATAGGTAGACCCTATTGAGTACAAGTGCTGATTCAATTTGTGTGTTAATATCTCAAAGGGGGGTGGAGCATTCAAAAGTGCTTATTTTGTCATTGCACCTACTGTATCTCGGGAAATATTGCTACGATTTGAATGAAATTTGGAATAACACTAACCCAATATGGAAGCAAGCATCGATTAAATTTTGGCGCCAATCACCCCAGGGGGAGGGTGGGGTGATTTTTGCGCTTAGTCAACAATGCGAAAAATTAATTCATTAAAAAATCGCTTTCACGCTATTTAATTATCAAAACAGCTGAAAACTTTCAATGATTTGAAATTTTTAACTATTGCCAATTTCTTTTTACTAAAAATAAAATGTTTGCAATTAATCTAAACAAGGCTTTTGCAATGATTTCCAATTTCGCTCATTGATTCTGCATTTGCCGGGTTATTAAGATAATTGGGAAATTGGAGCTGCTGTCTCCAATTATTCTGGCGAGTACGTATTTTATTTTGTAACCGGAATTCATAAGATAGATATAGAAGAAAGTTTCGTGAAGGCCACGACAGCTAGTTTTTATTTTTTTATTTTTATAAATGTATATGTTTTCTCATGACAGACATGTGACTCAAATACAGTGAAAAACACTGAAATTGCATGGCTGTATGAACAAACTTGCATTATTAGTACGTTGCACTACATCTGCAAGCTACCAAGGGTTATTGTCTCTTAATAGCCAACCACTTTAATTGGATGCATGGAATTAATTTAGTAAATGTTAAATTTGGACTGTAATGCCCCTTCATTTTTTCTGCATAAAGTATTTTGCTCTCTCAAAAAATACTGAATTCAGTAAAAAAGCTGAAAAATCACATGTCTGCATGAGATAATTCTCATTCCTTTATATTTCTAATAGCCCTTGGATTTATTACACTATGTAAGTTTATGTAATTGAGAAAAGTGTAGCTCCAGAGTATGTGAGTTTTATTGAAGCATTTTGAAACTCCTTGCCAATTTCGAAGCAATTGTTTTGATTGTAAAGTCATGCCTTTGAGATTACAGTTTGAATGGCATGCTGTTTCCATTAAATTTTCTTTTTTTGGCAAGAAAGTATACTTGGTGGTTTCATTAATTTTTCATTTCTTATAAGCTAGAAAATAATTCCTTAACTGAACAATAAATAACCTTCCTAAAATGAATTTTCTTTTTGAGGTACACATACTTTCTATTAAAAAAGTAATAGATGAATTATGATATTATGCACTGTACCGATATGAATTCTAAGTTAGTGAGTTAAGAGAGTTCTGTGTATTCTTTCACACTGAATTTAGACTCCAATATTATGCTTGTTGCAAACCAAAGTGATTTTACTCAAATATGCTTTGTGTCTGTGGGCATTTTATTTTTCAGTAATTGTTTAAAAAATTTTATACCATGGAAGAATCAATTAAAAAATATTCAATGGGATAGTTAAATTAATTTCATCAATGGGGAGAGGCACATGCCCAAATGCTACCCCTCAAATCCGACTCTGCTCACCTACATAAAAAGTGTCCATTCAGAAAAAGTAGTGACTTTTTTAAATGCATTAGATTTTTCTAATAAGCATTTTGTACTTTTTAAATAAATGGGATTAATAACAATGATATAACAAATTTATAAAGTAATGAGTTTTGTATTTGAAAGCAAACAATGAAGTAGAATAAATATAAATGTAAAAATGGCGTATAATCTTTCAGAAATATCCCTTAATAACAAAAAGTGAATTGAAATTAGTTTTCATTTAATCATTAAAGTAAAAAAAGTAGGGTTATGAGAATTACCTAAAAATGGCATATACATATAAACGTAATTTTTACATTTACATACAATATAAACGTAAAAATGGCATAATATCTTGCAGAAATATCCTTTAATAACAAAAAGTAAATTGAAATCAGTTTTCATTTAATCTATATACATAAAAGACTACTTTTGTATGCGTATGTCCGGGGTAAACTTCAAAACTACTGGACCGATTTTAACCATTTTTTCACCGTAAATAGCTACAGTAACAGAGAGCAGGATAAGCTATAATTTATTTCTAAAAAGCTTAGTTTAAAAAAGTTATTATGGAAAACAGTTAATTTTATGTCATTTCCCCATTAAATGATTAAATTTTCAACCCATTGTTGCAAAAATTTGGTGCCATGCAGCAACAATATTGATTGTAATCATATTGAAAATTTTGAACCAAGGCTTCTCTGGAGTAAGTATGGAATTTATTGCCTTCTAAGGATTTTTATATTTATCTGAGCCTACAATCGCTAACGGGTGAAATCAAAAAAAAAAAATTTGATTTTGGCAATCGTTAGAGAATAGAAAGTGTTTTTAGTCAAAAAAATTACTAAATTAGGTACATAAGATGTTTTCACCTCACCAATGTTGTCACGAGGATAGAAACTAATAATGGGACTTATTTAACGAGCAATATTTGGAAATGGTTAATTTCAGTGCGATTGATACTGTAAATATATATTTAAATATACCAAGCTTATTACATTTACTATTTACTCAAACATTATTTGTAGCTTGCTATTTTTTTTAGCTTGCATTATTTTTTTTATAGTTTATCCATAACATAGCCATTGTTTACAGAAGTAGCCATTATGTTTATAGATATGCACTTTAGTGTTGGGAAATTTATGAATGAGTTTCACTAAACCACCCTACACCCACAGAAACCCGGGCAGGGCAAGGTACCCGGCTAGTCAATATTAAAATAAAAGTAGGGTTATGAGATTGGACAAATGTGTGCCATCTGTGGGTACATTCACTGCTGTGCAGGTATATCAGCTGCAGATGTGTGTATTGTTTGAGAATCATTGCATTAAATATTGCTTTTCTTCAAAATTTTCATAGAAATAAATGGAAAAATTTACCTCTTACTTTCCTGGATAAATTATAGAAAGCAAAAGGCTTTTATCCATCAATTGTATAAATATTGTTTTTCATACCTGCCAATAGTTTAAGAGTTGTGTGTGCGCGGATATATAATATTTTTATTTTGTTATGGTCATCTGCCGATCTGTGTTCAGCTTTACTAACTTTTGAGGACCTAGTACAACTCAAAAACAAAAGGAAAATTTGAAAGATGACCAGACATTTACATGGTTTACATTTTTTTAAGTTATATCTTAATACATCTGTAGTTCTCAATGAATATTTAGTACCACTTGGCTAGTGTTGTTGACACCAACTTCAAAACACTGTTTAATAACTTAATTATACGTAATTGAGAACGTTTTACGATAGCTAGTTTCGGTTGTTAGATTTTAATGAAAATCATTCTTTTTAGCTATTAAACTATGTACCTTAAAGTATAAATAAAGTACCTGGAATTAAATGGAGCCTAGGACTCTTGAGAGACTGGTTTTCGAGACTCTATTGTACAATGTTTTATGTGTATGTACATAGATACACTTTCATTTATTTGAAAAGTGTGCTTGATTCAAAAATATTTCAACTAAAATGTTGGAAGAGATTGGCTAAAGATCTGTATAGTTTTTATATTAATTGATGGTTTTAGACAATTTTCAACTGTTCAAAGGCATATATGATATATGACAATGGGAGGGATATCAAATGTTTCAAAATTTGATGTTGTTACAATACAAAGTGGGAATCTTTAGTTCTGAATGAACAAGCATTGTTATAAGTGTGCTACAAGTTTAAGATTGAGAATATTGAATAGACTCTAAACCAAGTGTTATAGTTTGCTTATTATCATTTTATAATATGGATCTTTCAAATAATCACACTTTTGTTAATATAAATTAGGCCGCTATGAAACATTCATAGAAAAAAAAAAACAGGAATTATAGACTTCTCCAAGTGTCCAAGTCTGCCTTTTTCATGCAAAAAACTTCACACTTTCACACTTCATCAAATTTCATCATTTCAAAGAGCAATTCAATAGAGAAACAAGAGCATATGATAGTTACTATGGTGATTGATAATAAGGAAACAGCAACGGTTTAATTTTGTACTCATTTGTTTATGTTTGAACTTCTTAGTCTTTTTTACATAATTTTACTCTCCCCCCACTATATTACAACCCTACTAACAATACATTCTTTTCAAACACTCATTGGGATCAAGGAAAAAGTTAATGTGGATGAAAATTATACTATAGTAGTAGTTGTTGAAAATTAGAAAAGAATTAAAAGGACAAGTAAAATTAAGAGACTTTATTGTTGTTTTATAAATCCATAGGTTCATACAATGTTTTAAATAACAATTTTACAAAACAAATGAAAAGTGTACATGCAATTCAAGCAATAACAAGGATAGAAAATATATTAATTTTTCTATAATACTAATAAAATGATTCAGAATTAACAGAAAAGGGAAAATGTTAACGCAATACAATTAACATAATTTCCAAGGACATAGTTGTACACACTAATTGCAAATGTAAAAATTCTTTCAGTTAAAATTACCAGATGCTTTTGTTAACAGTAAAATGAGAGGAAAGAGGGGAAAGAATGCACATAAGAATTAAATACAAAGTAAAAACTAATGTGGAAAGAGTTTGAGGTAGATTTATGCTCACGGGACCCAATACTTCCCTGGGATAGAAAATATACCGTATTACCCGGTATGCTGCAAAATTCGAGGGACACCAGATTTTCTATGACCCGTACCTGCTCCTTTCTGGCATGCCCGAAAGACCGAGGTTGGAAAAAAATAAAATTTAATACTATCCCAAGAACACAAAAAACTTTCAAAATAATATAAGTTGTGTGCTGGTGTGCCAAGCACAAAAATCTAATCTGCACTTTTTATGAAAATTTAATTATTGTCACTAGGTATAATTTGTTGCAACATATATTATTTAAATACATTGTTTTATGGTCATTTGTGATTTGGAAATATTAAAATAAAATGTCGAAAAAAGTACCATCTACAAAGGCATAAAACATTAAGAAATGATTTCTGCATTTGCCGTTCAAAGATACCACTTTTGTAACACGGCAGTATAGATCATTTTATATTAATACAATTAAACGATTTAACTTCGTAAAAATGTTAATAAATAATAATAAGATAAGGCACCATGATTTATTTCGTCTCGAAGATCTGAAATTCATTGGTTTGTTTTTGAGAAAGTAGTTTACTGTTATTTTTCCTTATAGTTGCTTGCTTTGCGGTTGAAACTGAGGAGAGAAACATATTTTGGTTTTGTTGCAAAATGAACCTTGAACTATCCGGCATGCAGGAAAATTCGAACTTTTCGGTGTGCTGGTCAACCTCACTTTTTTCTGGCATGCTGGCTAATGCGGGGTAATACGGTACTCAACCTTCAAAACATTAGAAAAAATTATTTTCAGATTGAAACCAATTTATATTAGAATGTCAAAAATCCAAAAACACTCGATGAAAGTTTCAATATATTTTTTTTAATGTTCAGTGCATAAATGAGACTTAATTTTTGTTCAAATTACGTTTAAAAATGTAATAATCATACAATAAGCCTTAGGTACTGTATTGTATGACATGGATATGGTGTAGCCACTTAATTTAAAAACTAGCATACCATTTTCCCAAACAGTATTTGGTTATTTTCGAAAATCCAAATAATTTGTAATTCTGAACAACCTATGGTTTTGATTAGTTTTGATTTCAGCCGTTTCACTGTACAAACCCAAAAGCTAGCTCAATTAGGCATAAATATATAAAAGAAAAATTACTTAATATTATTCAGTATTTATGTTATTCAATTGTCAGTTGATGGAAATGAGATGTAGGTTTTTCAGGTTGAATTAGGGTATCACAAAACAGTAGGACGCTGCAACGTTGACATATCTGTGGACATCATTTCAACGAATCTCCAAGAAAGAACACTGCTTAACATTTTGCATAAAAGAAAACAATTGTTTTAAGAATATTTCAGAATAAGAAACCTCTTCTTAAGTTTTTAGTTTTAATAACGGAAAAGGTATAAGAGTAATAAACAAAAAAACCAACAAGAATACCTAAGGAAAAGGGAATTCCCAATTGTTTAACTATTTAATTCTAAAAAAAGACAAAACAGAAAGGAAACATTTTGGCAGTCTGTAAAGGGCCTTTTGGCTTTTATGCAAACTATTTTATTTGTTTACTGCCCAGAGTGGTCCTTGCTTTGTATTTCAAGGATAAAAACGATTAGAACTTCGTAATCTGAACTTTATTTAAGATTGAATGAAATAGAATGCTATCTCTTAAACAATGAAATTATTAGTTGAAATGCATAAAAAGTGAATAAACATATACATAAAAAGTGGAATAAATAATATGAAAATAAATAATCTCAAAATGTACCTGATAAAATTAGGGTAAAAACGAGAGGAAAAAAACTTTTAAAAGGCTCCACACACAAACATTCTCATTTGACACACTTCAGTCACAAGTTGTGTTGAAACAAGCCTTTTGGTTTTTATGCAAAATGTTTTGTTTGTACATTTCCCACATAAGTTTTTGCTTTGTATTTCAAAAATAATAGTGTTTAGGTTTTTGTAACATGAACTTTATTCTACCTTGAATCAAATGGAATATAATCTCTTAAATGAGGAAATTATGAAATAAAATGCATAAAAAATGAAAAACATGTACATAAATAGTGGAATAATAAATAGGACAAACAAATAATCTCAATATTTTTATGCGCCTGATGAAATTAATGTAAAAATAACTAGTTCTTCAATGGCCTTGAAGATCCAGATCCCCATCCCCGCACCACGATTTGATTTTTGTTCAAATAGAAAAATCGTCTAGAAGACATTCATGTTTAAAAATTGTTAAAGGGAATAGATATTTACCATGTTGATCGACAAGTTCAAATGAGTTAGAATTTGAGGAACCTCCTTGTTACCAGAAGTTTTTATGAAATTATGACCATTTTTGAACAATAATTTGAAATGAAAGTTAAAAGGCAAGAGTTAAGGAGAGAATTAAAACAAAGATGATAAGCACAAGCAGCTGAAAGGCATGCAAAATCTAAACAGCATTTTAATCAAAAAGAGATCCCACCCCACTTATTTTTTATTTAAACTCAAACATCCATCAATTTTTCATTTTAATATCTTTTTTATAATCACTTATTTTCACATCTGAAAGCATCCTACCTCTTTTTTTTTTTACCCCAGGACTATACCCACCGAATCTGTGCAATGTAAAAAATGTTTGTCCAGCATGAAGTGGTTGAATTAAAACAGCAGCTCTTGAAAATTATCTACTTTCTTAAAGTTGTTTGCAATTTGAATTGATGTATTCGTTGGCTCCATTTGTTTCATTTCAACCCAATCAAATTACCAAAGAATTTTTAATAAGATTTAGCTGGAAAGGTGAAGGCTGACCATAGACAAGTACTAGTTAAAACCCTAATGTGTTTACTAAACTGCAGATATTCAAGATCTTTAATTACAATAAATAATTAGCAACATAATTCACAAACCTAAAAGCTTGATGCTTACATTTGAACATAAATATTTTTCTCTGAAATTTACCAAAGTTCACATTATTGTGACATATTATGAATACTTCATAAAGCTCAGTTAAATAAGAATTCTTCAATTACTTCTCGAGACATTTAGATTTAAATCTCATAATATGGCAGGATTCATGTGAACAATTTAATTTCTTTCTATGATTTTAACTAACAAGTTGAAGATTAAATTAAACATGTGTAGACTCATACGAGGGTAGGTACAGCCAAAAGAGAAAATGCTCTCAAAGGGCAAGTATCACAAAAGTTTTAAATTACAAAAATATTGAAATACTGAATTGATTGCAATAAAGTTATTACAAGTTATTATATTTTGATGAATGACATAATATTTTTGAAAACATGATTTCTACTTAACCTTTTACTTTTTTAAAGCTCAAATATTTTACTATTTTTTACTTAATAAGTATTTAAAATTGCAGTATTCATAGTAATTTAGATAGTTCAGTACACAAGAAAATGTCATAACATATTCAAAGAAAAGTAATCATGTTGCAATTAATTTTGGGGCATTAATCATCAAAACCTAATAAGGAGTTGCTTAAAATGCAAAATAGAAAATGATCATCATTGGTATTGAAAAATAACAAGTTAAAATTGATTATGTGCTCTTTCTTTAAGAAAAGTTTAGTATAAGTGCATATTTCTTTCTATATATAGATTTTCTTAAATTATTTTATGCACGCAACAGTATCCACATGATCATTAATTGTCGAACATAAAATTATAAAAAACATTAACAAGAAAAATAAATTGAAATAATTTTAAATAGTTGGTAAAAAGCAATTAAATATGAGAATCTCGTGACAAGAATTAAAATCTAAAAATAAGTATTTTGTTAAGTATATTTCCCTTAATTAAGTATTCACATATTAGAAAAATATATTGTTTTTCATACATGGAATTGGCACAACTTGGTCTTTGTTAGTTCATAAAATAATTTAAGGATATAAGTGAATATATTTTGCTGTTTGAACTCTTTTCCTTTTTCTCCTCTGCCGAAATAACAAAAAAATTATTACTAATAAAAGAGCAGAAACAAAATAAAGGGAAACACATAAACTTATGTCAGTATTAGTAAACCACTGAAAATTCCACTTTTCTAAAATAGAAACATTTTGAACTGAAATTACCATGGCGGAATTGTCAGAGTTGGAATCTTTAAAAGCCATAGACGAATCTTGATCTTTCACGGTAGCTAAAATTTTCTCTCTGTTGTAGAAATGCTGCAAAAATCTCAAAACAGATCCTTCATCCCATAGGATCTTTTCCATAAACTCAGAATTTTCAACGCGACATTTTGGACACAGCTCTAGCGTTGGAAACTGGATTTTCGGATGGTTTGGATCTTCTGTGACGTCGCCAGCAAGTCTCTTGTTCACTCTGTTGTGAGCTTCCCATAACCAAAGTACTGCATCTCTCGGAGTTTTGACCACTTTTTCCGAGTTTTCAGCCATTTCTTGGAAATGTTTAGAACACTCTTCACATGTAAAAAAATATTTCACATACTTTCTTATGGTCTGGAGAATGTCAGGCTCATTTTCTTTTACATCTGTAAACAAGACAAAATGTAAACAAAAGACTTTTTTTGCTTAAGTAACTTTTTTTTTAATCTTAATTTTTTGAGAAAAAAAAATTGATGGGAAATTTGATAGACTTTTGTGCCAAGACCAAAGATTAAAAAAAATATCAGAAACCTTAGCTAGAGATAAACAAATATGTACTTTCAGCAGTAAAACAGATTCTTGTAAAGCAAGTATGATTATTTTATTCAGCGACCAGTTTTTGAAAGATACATAAAACATCAAACTAAAAATACATTTCATACTTGTAACTTAGCATCTTTTATTGAAAAAGTAAATAGTTGCATCTCTGTCAATAAAATTATCTATTTTGGCTAGGACTGTTTTTAACCTTTTTGTTACATGTTTTTATCCACCTTTAGCAAAACTTCCTTCTTTTACTACATCCCATCTATCCCATCACATTGTTGGCCTGTCGGAATACAAAAGCTAAGGACTTTTCAGATGTTTATGCACATTACCCCAATTTTCCAGGCCTTTCAAATTTTTCCAGGTTGCATACACACACACGTCTGGGAGACACAATTCAACATACTGCAACAATAAATTAAATTGCAAATTTATACTTTAATAAACATTGCTTCGTATTATTTATAATTTCTGCACAGAAAAGGAAAATGTTTTTACTTCTTACTAAAAAAAATGCTTGAAATAAGAGACATATCCTGAAGATCAAATAAAAGAAACACTTACGACTGGAGTATTCATAAGCACTGAATGCCTGAACAGTGAGAGTGTGAAATAAAGTCCATAGGGAGCATGGGTAGCCACGGTATTTTGGATTGCTCCCTTTACAAAACATCCATTCTTCCATTTTAGGTAGGTAAGCATGATCATCCTATTTCAAAAAACATACAAATGAGAAATCAAATGAAATTATACCTTACTGTGCAGAAAACATTGACACATTTATTTTCATTACCGCAATGAATTTACACAATCAAACAATGTTGGAAGAATTCATTAGAAGCAAATGCACAACCATTAATTTTTCAAACTGATAACTTCTTCCTCACCTTTATGCTGTACATACATCAAAAATCTACTTTGTATTCATTATATAATAATTTTTCCTCACTAACAAATTCCATCTACTTTTTTTCTTTGTATTTAAAAAAGCACTAACAATTCTAGTATTTGTGATAAAAGACAAGAATTCATCTTTTCAATTAATTGTTAGTACAATCAAGATAAATTGCAATTTTAGAGCCATCAAAGTTGTTTATAGTTGTCTCTTTGGCTCAGATGCTGTAAGGGGGCAAACTATTTTCTTTTTGATTGGGCCAGATAGTCATACGATCCTCTTCCTAGAATATTGACCCAAAAAATATCAAACAACCTTAATTTTCATGCCATAACTCATTGAAAATTCAGTCTGATTTTTTAACGTAAAAAAAAAGTTAAAATCCTTGAAGAGCTTCAATGATTTTGAGAAATTAACTAATTTACTTTGATACAAGAAAATATATCTGTGACTCCATTGAAGCAAAGAGGTAAAATTTCATTCGTAATATCTTTTTACCATAAAACCATTCAAAAATATATGATAACACAAAAAAATTACAACATTTTTATCTATCAATACATTTAAGAGTTAAAAAAAAAAATCAGTTTGCTCTGTAGTCACATATAAGAAATTAGGATATTTCAACTATGCCATATGTGCTTGGGATTGAGAATACATTTTTTTCCCATGCACTGTTTGAAAGAAACTTGGTGACAACTGTAAAAAATTCACCAAATCAAATAATTTAGGCCATCAATAACCATTAAAAGCTTGAAAATTTGCCGGAACTTCCTATCGAAAGCTATGTAATTTTTTTCTTATTTTAAATCGAGAAAAATTGGTAATTGATTTTTGTTTTAAATTTAGGTAGTTCTTTTAGACAGTTCTTGATAGCAAAAACTTTAATTTTTCAGAAACCATTTTTTTTCTTAACTAAAAATTGTTGAAAACATTTAACAGAACTTTAATTTTAGTAATAAAAATAATAAACACCACAAAACAAAATATGCAGTTTCAAATTTTAATATTCAATCTTATAATGAATTCAATGCACCAATTATGAACCATCATTCAGTAAAAAATTCTAAGAAAAGCCGACTGCATAAATAAATTGTATATTTACCTGTATTTGCTCCATTTCAGATGTGAATTCCTCACCAGTCATGTTTTTTTTACCTTCCAATGATTTGTGCAGTTTTGAAAGATAAGTTCTCATCTGATCAGTTCCTGGGAAATACTACAAAAAAATAGCAAGACAAAAAATATTAGTTTATTAAAATAACTTGTCCTATAACTTTTAATACAAAATAAAACACAAAACACATTTCATAAACTCCAAAAAAGAAAAATTATAATGTTAGTGTTTAAAAATACATATACAGTCAAACCTTGATAGCTCGAATTCGAAGGGAGCAGTAAAAAATTCGAGTTGCCAAAATTCCTTGATTAATGGGCGAAGGGAGGGGGTGCTGCGAGTATTTGCAAAAAATAGTGCATGTATCTTTGAAAGTTTAAAATTAACTTACTTTTTCATTTCTTCATTCAAAAAAAAAGGGGGGGAGGGGAAAAACATTCAATGCTGGTTTGCTTAATTCATGTCTTTTTCACATTCAACTGCAATTTCTAAATGAGAAAGTATTCTAAAAGTAGCTTTGGTCATACTTGAACAAGATTCAATAAATCTTCGTAACACGTTTGTAGCGGATAAGGCTTTGCTTTTTGGTTTTGCAGATCTCTTCTTCATCCTCTTCAGAAATTGGATTGCAGCGGTAATTTAAGACAGAATTTCCTGTTCTCCCCCCCCCCCTGACCACACACTGCAAGTTCTTCATCAACTTTTAGAAAGTCTTGAAATTCTATTTTATTCAGATTTATCAGTTGAGAAAGTCGTCCCTTATCTCTCCTAAACATAATCCTTTCAATTTCATCACTTAAGTCACATATGGTGGCATGCTCTTTATTCTTGACAGCTTTCTAAAAGCAATTGTAATTGGTAAGGAAGTGACACCTGAATTGGTTGCCCTTAAAATAGAATGGAAACAAAACATGCACGGTTACACACATTTTGGGAAAAGGAAAGAAAAAACGAAATCCGTGTGAAAATAAAGTATTTCGAGATATCAAGGGTTAAAAACTAGAAATTTTGACTTAACAAGGTAATTTTAGCATTAACAATATAGGATGTATGAAGGGAAACAAAAATTCTTCGAGATATCGAAAAATTCAAGTTATCAAGGTTCGAGTTATCAAGGTTCGACTGCATATTTATTAATATTTATAGTTACTAGCAGGATTTGGGATTTTCTTCTCTTCATATTATTGCCTGGGAGGGGGGGGGGTGTAGTATTTCTTTATTTAAAGATATATATCCTTTCAACAGATTTTCATGATTTAAAATATTTATAAGAACATACAGTTGAGTCTCGATAGCTTGAAGAGTTATAACTCAAACATTCCTTTATATCGAGGTGCTAATTGGGTTGCTAGACTCTTGAAAAGGCTGTGGGAACTTCCAACAACTCGAAACTTTAAGCCAGTCCCTTGGGACTAAGTAATCAAGACTTGACTGTATATATGTATATATATATACATATATAGTAGAACCCTGATTCTACATTCTCCATCGGACCAGTGATAAAAAACGTACCAAGCAGGAAAACATAAAATCGGGGGCAGGTTTGGTAATCTAAGCATATTGTTTACAAATTGGCACTTATCCACGGAACTAGTGGGGAAAATGACTAATTTTTAAGTGTTTTAGTTTTTAAATAACTCTATTTATAACATGTTTTATACTTAAAAAATTTACAAATTTGCTTCTCTGTTGGCATTTGCAAATAGAAAAAAAATCAATAAAAGGATTTGGAGTTTTTATGCTTCAATCGCTTGACTCAGCTATGGGGACACCCTCCATAAATTCTTCGTTTTCATCGTCTCATTACTATCATCGGAAGTGGTTAGCAACACCTTTTAAAACTGTAAAAATAGTTTTTAAACTAGCTGTCGTGGCCGTCACGAAACTTTCTTCTATATCTATCTTATGAATTCCGGTTACAAAATAAAATACGTACTCGCCAGAATAATTGGAGACAGCAGCTCCAATTTCCCAATTATCGTAATAACCCGGCAAATGCAGAATCAATGAGCGAAATTGGAACTCATTGCAAAAGCCTTGTTTAGATTAATTGCAAACATTTTATTTTTAGTAAAAAGAAATTGGCAATAGTTAAAAATTTCAAATCATTGAAAGTTTTCAGCTGTTTAAATAATTAAATAGTGTGAAAGCGATTTTTTAATGAATTAATTTTTCGCATTGTTGACTAAGCGCAAAAATCACCCCACCCTCCCCCTGGGGCGATTGGCGCCAAAATTTAATCGCTGCTTGCTTCCATATTGGGTTAGTGTTATTCCAAATTTCATTCAAATCGCAGCAATATTTCCCGAGATACAGTAGGTGCAATGACAAAATAAGCACTTTTGATTGCTCCACCCCCTTTGAGATATTGACACACAAATTGAATCAGCACTTGTACTCAATAGGGTCTACCTATGGACCTATTTTCGTTTGATTCCGCCGGTTACTTTCTGAGATATAGCAGTCACCCCCGCGCAGAACACGTGCGATTGCTCCACCCCCCTTCGAGATATTGACAAACAAATCAAATCAACACCTGTACTCAGTAGGGTCTACCTATGGACCAATTTTCGTTTGATTCCGCCGGTAACTTCCTGAGATATAGCAGTCACCCCCGCGCAGAACACGTGCGATTGCTCCACCCCCCTTCGAGATATTGACAAACAAATTGAATCAGCGCCTGTACTCAGTAGGGTCTACCTATAAACCAATTTTCGTTTGATTCCGCCGGTTACTTCTTGAGATATAGCAATCACCCCCGCGCAGAACACGTGCGATTGCTCCACCCCCTTCAAGATATTGACAAACAAATTGAATCAGCACCTGTACTCAGTAGGGTCTACCTATGGACCAATTTTCGTTTGATTCCGCCTTTTACTTCCTGAGATATAGCAATCACCCCCGCGCAGAACACGTGCGATTGCTCCACCCCCCTTGGAGGAATTCGCTAAACAAAGTCAGGTGCACCAGTTCACATGGTGGTACATATGTGCAAAAATTTTTGTTCGATTTCATGCAGTAGTTTTTGCTCTAGCGCGGCCACAAAAACTGGTCACACACATACAGACTCACACACAGACAGACACACACACAGACAGACATTTTCCAAAAATGGTCGAAATGGACAGCGCACCTCAAAACGTGCAAATCCGTCAAAATTCGACATTCGAAAATTTTCACGAAACCAATACTTTCTTCTATATATTAGATATAGAAGAAAGTAAAAAGTGAACAACTGTAACACTACAAAGCAAAAAATAAACTTTTTCCCATATTCGGTTTTTAAATAGTCAATTCTTACTAATTTAGTTGCGAGAAAAACGTGTATGTGAATGATTTTCTTTTATTAACTCTAGCTTTCAAGAAACACTTGAAGTCCACAGGAGGAAGATTCAGAATAATCACCTATTTATTCTAAGGTAAATTTAAAAAGAAACAAATATATCTTGCGCAACAAATGTAATTAAATAGGTTCCATTTCATAAAACAATATTTATTTTTCAGAAACCAGCGGCTGTTTTTATCCTGTTGCGGCCAACACTTCATTTTTGCTTGTTTCTTGTACGTCAAAGAAGAATAATCTCTAGTAATAGTCCAGCAGTATTTGGCAAGCATTAGCTTAATGAAGTTAAAAATGCAAGACAACATGTCCAAAAGTACAAATAAAATGTTTAAAAAGAGTAAGAAAACTCTAGCAAATAGCTATTTCAGGGCTATTATAAATGAAGCCCCATCATCAGTGCTAAAAGATGATGGGGCTTCATTTATAATAGCCCCGAAATAGCTATTTGCTAGAGTTTTATTACTCTTTTTAAGTATTTTATTTACTTTTCGACATGTTGTCTTGCATTTTTAATTTTGTTAATTGTACAAAGTTTTCGACTGCGTTTCTTACAAATTAGCTTAATGACCTTAATATCTGCATTGCAGGGATAGTTTAGGAAACTTTTCCTCATGCTCATCACTCACAGCTTCACATGTTTTAGGCGAAAAATCCTCGAGAAAGAGGAGGAAAAGCATTTCAGACATATATAATATGCAATACATAAATATTGCATCAATGGTCCCATAAATTCTGTAGGATTTATTTAGCCAACTGTGCTCAGCTCTCATCTTCTCTGTTGTTTAGAAAAACTTTTAACATATGATTAAAAGCTTCCAAGGTATTTTCTCTTCCCCTCTAAATGTTTTATCAAAAGCAGAGATCTTCATACTTTGAAGGGTTCGTTAAAAATCCTCTCCTCAACCTTTGCTTCACCAGATCTTGAGAATTATCCTCTAAGGTAAGGAAAATTCATTTTTGCTCATAGCTCTCATCTTCAGTATCTCTTGCTCAGGAATTTTAATTTCTGAAACCCCCATGGAGTTTTATGAAGTGAGGTTTTCTGTCGTAACTAAGGGTCGAAATTTAAAGGAAGTTAGTTCCATGGGAGGTGCTTCTGTCTACCGAAGAAAATAGCACATAAGTAAAATTTCACTACCTTATCGACTCTCTGTATTGAAAACTAGAGCTAATTTTAGTTTTTTTTTATCTTGATTTTCGTGTTTAGTGGTTCAAACTACTTCAGAAATTACTATTTCTGAGTACAATACAATTTTGATGTTAAGTAGTGTAATCAGTGATTCAAAATAAATCACTTGTTAGAGATCGTGGTTTTAGTCAGATAAAATCTTAAATTGAAACTCAGGCCACTTGCCCCTGCCAGTATTTTCAATAAATTCAAATAAAAAATAACTTACAGATTTAAGTATGAACAGGAAATCTTTTAAAGCATCAAGTCTTTGATCATATATATAATTTACTATGCCAACTTCTTGTTTTAGTGCATAATGTACAGCATTTTGCAAATCAACCATGTGAACAGAACCTTTGGAAGAGCTGAAAAACATTAAATAAATAATAACGATAAATATTATTTGAAAATTATTTCATACAAACATAAGTACTAAATAAAATGATTAATATACAACATGAACTACTGTAAGTAAAATATCACTTTAATGAAATGCATATGAGAAGTACTAGAATGTGTTGAATAAAATTGATAAATTCTTAAATTTTTTAAATGCATATCAAGAGTTCCAATGAAAAGCAGCTGAAATTATATACATATAAAATTAATTTTTTTGTGGAGAAGTTAACTTTTTCTGAAATTATTTATTACGAATGTTTTACACATAAATAAATAAATAAATAAATTAATTAAAAACATAACAAAAAAAAATATGTTAGGGCACAAACTTATTGAAAGTTCAAAAGCCCTTTTTTGACATTTTTATGCTTAAAAACTGCAAAGTTAAAAGTAATAATACCAAGGGTGGATTCAGGGGGAGGTCAAAGAATCAGATAACCCTCTGCAATACAAAACAAACTTTATCAATTGCCCAGCCATTATCAATTTGCTTTCTATGAAGAAAATATTTAGAACATTAATTATGAGTAAAAAATTTGTTAAATCTTATTTGTTTGAAGAATTTTTCACCGACTTCAACTCAAGAGAAGGTTAAACAATTTGTCCAAGATCTTTTATTTTAAATGTATGTTATAAGATTACTCGATAAAGCCTGGACCGATTTAAAAAAATATTTTTTTGTTTGAAAGAGTGTACCTTCCAGTTGGTCCCATGCTCTTATGGAAAGGGCTATTGTTTAAAAATAAATATGAGCTGAAATACTCCGCAAATAATAAAACCAGCTGCAAATGCTAAATCAACCATTTAAAAGTAATGCACATTATTTAGGATGAACGTCTACTTACCCCTTTCCACGATTACTCGTATCAGTTTCCGAAACAATATCTGATTTTCGTCTTGATTGCCCAGTAAAATGTTTGAATATTTTATCACGAATAGTTTTTTCACTAGTGTCTCTTGAAAACCTGGGAGGAAAGAAAACAACATAATCAAACAGGGGTCTGTCCAAGATTTTTCACAGGGTCCGTTTTTTGTGAAAAACTAAATCATTTTGTGAGAAATCAAATAATTTTGTGAAAATCAAACGATTTTGAAAAAAAAAAATTGTAAAAAGTTTTTTTTTTTTTTGAATTTAATAAAAAATAAAAATAAATTTCATTTATTTTCTTCTTAAAAAAGCGTATTCAACATCAAAAATGCGAAAAATCCGATTCCTGTAGCGGATGCAAAGAGATTGCAATTTTCAAAGTTATGGCATCAAAACGGAACATGAAGAAATTTATTTTGGTAAAATTTTTTTACAATTGCATTTTAAAGGTTTATGGTAAACATATTATTAATAGTCTGCTAACACAATTGACGCAAAAATAAAATGAAACGATCCATTCAGCGTTTAACATTTAGACTCATAAAAGAACAGTTAATTTTGCTTTAAAAAAATTAAAATAATGATCTGAACAAAAAATAAAGCGAATTTTCATTTATTTGCTTCTTAATACAGAGTAATTAGCTTGAAAAATAAGTAAAATTCGATTTTCATATGGATGCAGAGATCGCAATTTCAAAATGAAAGCATCAGAAGTATAAAAACGGTAAATAAATAATTTATTAAAGTCCAATAATTTTAGAATTACATTTCATCAGGTTAAAATAATGAATGTCATTAATAATCACCGACATATTCGCCAAAAATTCGGAGGAAAAAATACGGTAGAGAGACATAGTAAACAGACAATACCAAACTTCCAATTGAAAAAATACATTAATTTCTGAATATAACTAAAACTAACCCCCCTCGTAAGCATCAAAAACCAGAAGCAATCCCATTTTTTCTCCAACCCTAGCTATTTGTTTGTAGTTCTCAGTTCATTCAGCAGAAAATTGCCATTATTGTTATTTCCTTTTTGTTTAAGTCAAGAACAGGGAGAAAAATCCTTACTCTGCATTTCAGAGAAATCTATAATAGCAACATTTCAGCAAGCCACTTTGATTTGCATATGATAAAACAAACAAGTAGAACTATTTTTTTAAGTTGTTAATTTCTTTAATAGAAACCAACAAAAAGTGCTACATTTTACATTAAAGGTTTATCGCTTGCCCGAGCATAGCAGGCAGGGCAGGAAGTGCAGTTTTTTTTTCCGCAAAATTGGCTCATAAGCGATTCTCTTCTTTAACTTCAGAAAAGGTCCAAAAGTTTTGGACTTGTAAGCAGAAATATGCTATGCGTTATTTTTATTTCAGATTTGCTTTTTGAATGAATAATGTGTGAAATGTCCGTTTTGCTTGATCGTATTTTTGTGAAAGGTCCGTTAAAGAAACCCCAATTTCCTCTGGCCAGACCCCTGTCAAAGATACTGCATTAACATCAGTTATTTAAAAATTTATTTATTTTATTGAAAACTTTTTACATAAATGAAAATACATTACATATGAATGTTTGGATACATTCAGTAATATATATATATATATATATATATATATATATATATACATAGTCGGCCCCGATTAATCAGGTAACAGATAAACGAATATCCTGCTCATACAAATAATACTTCCCGGAATCGAATATTCCCCGTACTATTGACGTAATGTTGAAGGTTCCCGCTTAATCAAATATTTTTTGGAACCGACGGTATTTGTTTAAGTGGGGCAGACAGTATAACATAGGGCATATAACGTTTTAACAATAATTTGTCTGATGTTTTCATACAATACACTAGAATCAAATCTAGTGTATGTGCATACATTAATGTTACACCCAAATTTAATCTCTCCTCAAGACTAATTAATTTAGTTATATCAGTAATTTTCAAATAATTTTTATACAACATTTTTCTAGAAACGAAATGATTAAAGAACTTTCTCATGCTCTAATGCGACAACAACAAATATTATTTTTAATTTCATAAAAGTTTTAAATAAAAAGTACAGATTTTATTGTTTTTAATCATTTCACAAAGATGTTAACTCTTGTATTTCTTGTACTCCAGATTTGTAACAAAAATCTGGTATGGACACCACACTACTTCCATTCACATTTAAATTTTATAATAGGTGTCCCAAGTGTTAAAAAAGTTCCTTAGAGTGAACAAAATGACAATTCACACATTTACGCCCCTATTTTGTCACGAATCAATAGAAAAAATGTTTTAAAATGTGACTGATCAACTAAATATCACCGAGTTTATCATGCCATTCAATGGATTATTTGTAAAATATCGCCAATAGCACCAATTTTAACCCAAATTTGAAAAGAATTTTTTTTCGCCAACTTTATCGCCAACTTGGCGATATGTTGCCAAGTTGGCAACAAATAATTTGCAAGGGAAAGCTTGGCAATACATCGCAAAGTGGTCAGCAAACCATTTTAGCACATCATAGTCTGCATTGAAATTAACAGATTTATCCTAAAAAGGGGTAAAAGATCTTGGAATTAATTGAATGAAACCAAAAGGGGAGGTGCACAACTAGACCCTCGTCAGAGCCTACATACCAAACGATGTTCTATGGCATATCGTTTTAGAGTTATGCGAGATACATATGTACGTACACACAGACGTCACGAGAAAACTCGTTGTAAATAACTCAGAGGTGGTCGAAAAGGCTATTTCGGCTGCTTATATATTCATAGATACATATGCTTGTGCTGAGGGGTCGAAAAAATAACTCAACATTCATTTGGGGGTGAGTAAAATAGAAATTTAGGCAGAAATTTGAGTGAACTTTTTTTCGCGATCACAATACTTCCCTTACTACATAAAATGAAGTAAAAATAAATAAAAAATAAATAAATGAATAAATAAAAACACTATAGGAAAATATTTTTAGAAAGGGAACGTTGGTCCTGTGTGAAGGTAGGTTAGAGTAGTGGCGGATTTTATGGGGGGGGGGGGGAGAAGGAGATTTTTTTCACAATGTATTCGTTTTAAAGTACTCTTTATTATTTTCCTTACTGTGGATTTTTAGACTCAGAAAGTTGTGCAAGTTATGCTATTCTACAAGGGTTTAGTATTAAAATAACTAAGAATTGATTCAGGAAATTATACACACTTAAACAAAGATTCTTCTTCACCACTTCTGTGAATTCTTATAACAGAAGGAACAGATGAATTCAGAATAGGAGTTTTTAAATCTGCAAGTAACAGTGTATTTGTGGTCAGAACTCTTCGTATATTGACATCATCTTGGAAGGATAAATCCATAATTACCTGTGCAAATAAAGATTGAGTACCTTAAAAGATCAAATCAAAACAATAACACTGGAAAGCATGTAAACAGAATATTCTCATTAGATAATAGGAAGATTGGTGTAGTGAAAATTTTATAAAAGGCAAGATAATGAAACGTATGACTGGAGATCTTTTCATTCCAAGTATTAACATGCATTTAAAAGATGCGCAAAGTATTAACATGTATGTGCCATATTATAGATACATCAGTCCGAACGAGTACTCCAAAAAATGAATAAACAAATTAATAAATAAAAATTGGGTATGCTATCAAAATATACACACAATTAAATTTTTAATTTTAAAAACCCTGCAGAGACACACAAGATACAGAGAAAATTACATTCCATGCATAGTTTTAAGCCTTTGAATATCTAAGTAAAATTTTAGAGGATGAAAGATCATATGGCATCATTCTGAGGGATCACTTTCACAAAAATTTAAGTCACACCAAACAGTAACCAGCCATGTGATAAAATTTTATGACACTAGGTGTCACAAATAGGGACTGCAATGGCAGTAGGGAAGTTTTCAATTTTTTAATTTTTACATGATGGAACAACATACATGATCATCATCGGTTTAGTTTTTTTACAACCATCAGCATCAGGCATGGTAAAGTCAATTGAAGATTATTATTTTCGTTTTGCTTTTGGTTAGTCATGAAAAAAAAATGTATTTCATTATTAGCAAATTTTGGGCATTGATATATTATTTTTAAATTAGGTTGCTCAGGGAAAAAATAGGACATATTATGGTTTTTGTAAATATAGGATAAACATTGGACGATTTTGGAGTTTGTCAAAATACCAAAGAAAACCAGAAAAACCAATACGTATTTTATGATTAAATATAAGTATGTTGGTCTTTTCAGTTTTTTAACTATGTTGCAGACTGCAGAAAAAAAATTGTTGCAGGGAACAACAAAGATTCTTTGAACAATGAAATATTAAGTAATAATGCAAGGTATTTTGAATTAAATCAACTTGTACCAGGTAAAGTGACAAGAAACACAATTCATTAACCTCCCTCTTCTTCCCAACAAATCTAGTAACAGTAAAAAGGCACACTATCAAAAATGTTTGAAAATCGGAAAAGGTCTTACTTTTTTTCCAACATAAGAATCTGGATATTCAATGAAAAGAATTGTAGATTCTTCAGATTCAGGGAGAGTTTCAAAAATATTTCTAACATTACTGTTCCTAATAAAGAGGAAAACAATTTTCATAAATTAAACATGAAATAGAGCAGAGAAAATATGAGAAAAAAATAAATACTCAGTAGAGTTATTCCAGCACATCTTAACGCTTGGGAGATATTGGCATATTTAATAAAAAGCCTCTTACAATCATATTGAAACGTTTGTACCAGAGTAATCCAAGAGAGTTGTCGATTTAATGACTTAAAGCTCTTGATAATTCGGAGACGGAGCAAGAAAATAAATATTAACAGGCTCTAAGGTAAGCTATTCATAATTTATAAAGCTTGAAGTTAAGACTGACATTGATGCAATAATAAATGTCGATGTTGACAGCAGTAAATGCTGCTTTGGCTTTTGACAATTTCTAATTGACTGGTTAGTAAGATTAGACAGTTATCAAATCTCTTTATTAGAGATGTACATAGTAGCCAAGTACTCGGTCGAGTATCAAGTTACCGAATATTCAGTGTGACTCTTTGTGCTTAACAGTATAAAATGCAATAATTTTGATTATTAAAATATTTTCTTAGCATTCTTCAATTTTCTTAAGTATTTCTTTACATAAAGCAGTCACAACCTTTTTCTGACTATCAAAAAAATAACTTAATTTTACTTCTATGTATTGTTATCATTATTACCATGCTAAAATTTTGAATCTGCAAAACCATGGTTTGACAAATTTGTAATCTAAGTTTTCAAATGATGCCAAATAAAGTGAAATATGATTTAAGGTTTCTTGTTATCACTCCATCAATATTCACCTCAGGGATCACTTAGCTGTTGCTGAGCCACTAACCAAAAGTAAACTGATTGCTATTTTGTTTAAAATAAAAATGCTAAAAATTTTGAAATCAAGCAGACCTCACCCCTATATGTGGCCTCTTAGTTTAAAATCTATTTTTTAAATAATCAATTGTAAACAGTTCATGTGATGAACAATATTTTGTAAAATGCCTAAATTGCTATGTCCACATCTTCCGAAAGTGATTCCAGCCTTTCATATTATTATTATTATTATTATTTTGTGTTAAAAGAAACAGCGTTCAATCAAAGGAAACTAATTTAGAATCAAAGATTGTCTTTCTTGCAACAATGCATCAAAGAAAATTGAGAAGATTTTTGCTAAAATATGAGAGCCCGAACTATTATATTTATGCTTAGAGTAAATTTATAACTATTTTATTGCATGCTTAAATTGTTGAAAAAACTGACAACAAAATACAATCAATTCGATCAACAACATGTGTATAAGCAACAATCCATTTTAGATCAAAATCATTGTGCATAAAATTAAAAATGTATAGAATGTGTAACTAAGTTTCTACCTAAAATTAAGCTTGATAAATTTCATTCCTTTATTCTTAAACAATCAAAATTGTAAAAAACATACAATGAAATTTGTTCAACAGATTTGTTTAATCTAAAAACTATTCTATTCTTGCTTACTAAATGGACGAAGGATAAAAAACATCCACCATTCTTTCGCAGCTAAGTGGAATCATTTCAATAATGTAGGTTTCTAGGTTTAGTGACTAGGTAATGGATTAACTAGAATAAATTACTTACTCAAGAGGATGAAGAATTGGCCACTTTGAGGGAACATTTTCGTTCCAATTAGATTCTAAGAACTTGATCAGAGAAACTTCCACAGATGCAACATCTCTATTACCTTCCAAAAACGTTCCTTTATCAGTTTTATTTGTGTATGCCCAGAAAACCTGAAATTACAACAAATTTCATGAATTCCCAAAAGCAATTTTATGAGACATGGGAAAGGGAGGAAAATATGACGATTAATAAAGTTATCTAAACATTCAGTTGCACAACAGAAAATTATCCATCTGAAATTTTTACTTTTATTCTAAATCTTATTCAACCCTACTCAAAGGCAGATTCAAAAAATGTTCAGGAGGAGGGACTGATATTTATTTTACTGTAGTGTTCATGAGTTAAAAAGAAAATAAATTACTGATGCTGGTCTTTTTTTAGTTTTAAAAATATTTTTGCTTAAATTTTCAAAACAGTTAAAAGAGTATAAGACTAAATTCAATGTTCCAAAGTTCGGCAATTTTTATGATTAATATTGCTTCAAATTTAAAAGAAAAGAAAAAAACTCAAAACAAATTTTCTGTAAAAAAAATACTTTCCAAAAGAGAGAACTTTTTTTTTTTTTTTTTTTTGTAATTGAATACATAGCATTGTCATCATTGTCCCACCATTTGGACATAACTGACCTCAAATTGCGAAAAAAGGAAAATTTAGGGAATTCAGGAAAAAAACCCACTTGACCACATTTTGTAAAAAATAAATTATTTTTGTGTCGAAGATTAAAAATATAAATAAGTTTTATTAGTGTTATGTGAAAATTTTATGAACAATTTTCTACAATTGACAATTCATTTATGGGCTTAATAACATAGTGTTGTTACTTTTACAAGCTATTATAACCTGGCACTTAACAAATCTTTTTAAACTGATGACGTTGAAACTTACTTTAATGGTTGGAAAACTATTAACCCCATAGGCTCGGCACAGTTTGTCATTTTGAGCATCTGCACAGTTCACAACTGCAACATCAACAACTCTTCTCCAAGCTAAAATATACATGAAAAGTTCAGTAAAAAATCACATAATACATTTTATCAAGCATGAGAGATTGAAAGAAGCTAATGCCAAAAACACATCTCTTAGTACGTACGACAACCGCAACAGGTGTGTTAATACAAAATACTAACCAGGAAAGTACGCGATCATGGAATAATGAATTTTTTTTAATGAGTACCAATCGAAAGAGCATTGTAAAACATGTTTCTGGACGCATGCGTTTTTGCCCTCGCGCCCCCGTTATCGAAATATAAGGTCCTAAAGTCAGCTGAATTTTTTTGAAAAATCGCCAATTTTAGCGATTATAATTAAATCGGGAAGCTGCGGCGCGAATTCGCTATTAGCGTCTAACGAGAAACTTGATCCCCATTTTTGGTCATCTGCAAAGCTTGTGAAAGACGGCTGTTAAGCTAAAGCTACTATAAAGCCTGTGTCGTGAAAAGTAGAGAGCTTTTTAAAGAGAAAAAAAAAGTTTAAACAGCATCAAAATTAAATTTTATCTTATTTGCGATGAAAGCACGTCCCTTGTTTAAGGGCCCCAGGAGGCGACAATGGAGCGTCCTGTTTTTTTTTTTTTTTTTTAAGTGTACGTGCTATTCTGTAGTATGAATGGGGGGGGGGGGGTGATATATTAGGTTTTTTAATTGTAAAAAATGCAAATATAAATTTTTTCGCGGGGGGGGGAGGGGGGAGTTTTTTTTTTTTTTTGAACTGGTCCAAATTTACTGAAAATTTGTTCAAATAAAAAAATCAAATAGGAATGAGGTGTTTTCTCTGTGATATTTCGAAAAAAAAATGTTTGATTGAATCGGACTTATTCCCTCAAAAGTTATGAGAGAGTATAGGGAAAAATATATCGAATGAAATATTATTAAAATCAAAAAGTCGAATTTGGGAGTGTGCTGTCCTCGCTGAGATGTTCCGATCAAAAAAAAAAAAAAAGTCGAATCAGACTATGCACTCAAAAGCTATTGCGGGAGGGGGGGGGGGCAGAACTGACCAATAGATAGACTGACAGGTACACAGTTTCCGCAACTCAAAACCCAACTTTCCTATTTTAAATTTCTCTGTGTATTTAGTTATTTTTATTAAGTTGTGCTTTTTCGACTCAATTGTTTTGAACGGTTTTTTTTCAATGCATCACTCCTTCTTTCATTATTTTTTCACCAATTTCTACTTTTTCAGAAAAGTAAGCTAAAACTTGTATTGATTTACAATTTTGTTAGTTTTTTCCTACCCGTTGAACATAAAGCAGAACTAGTAAAAGTTATACTAATGTTGTTAAACAGTACGAAATTAACATGCAATATGTTTTACATTTACGTTACAGAGACTTTTCGCTACAGTGACCAATTCTGTTTGAACAGCAGGGGTTTTTACAATGAATGTCGACTCTATTAGTATATTTTAAGAATGAAAATAACTATTTCCCTCTACCCTTGATGTAATTTCCGACATGGATATAATTTTGCAGCTATTGACATTTACTATTCGTTTTCTTTTTAAAAGTTCTATTTATTTTTTCTCGATTTCAATTTAAAAAAATAAATATTTTTGCTAAGAGTGAGCAGATAGTGAAACTTCTTGTATCGATTTTTTTTTAAATAAGAACTGATATCATAATCCATGACAATTTAATTTCCACCTCAAAGACTATTTATTTCATTTTTTGTACATGAGCTCATATTAGCTGCTCTTCATACTTATTTATTTAATTATTTTGAATTATTCATTAAGAAACACGTGCAATATATTTTAACGTATAATAATTAACACATATAACTTAGTTCAGTAAAAAAACTTAAAATAACTAAAATTTTAAAATGTATTGTTATCATGCGTAAAAAGAAAAAACTTTAACTTCTTTGTAATGTTTTCGCTCCTCTGGATAAAACACTCTCTTTCCACATCATAATCTTGACCAGCATTCTTTATTTTAGCTCATACAAGTAAAGGGTTAACGTAAAACATCTTTTACTTTCTTTGCAAATGACCAAACATGGAAACGATGCGATGCCAAGCAAGCAGCGGTATGGAGAATCGGGAGGTAGCTTCAATTTCTTGCCAAGTCTTCAAATTTGGCTACTTTTCGGCCGACTTTAAGACCCCTTAGCTCGAAAACGAGGGGACGAGGGCACTTGATCTTTGGGTCAAAAACATGTTTCAGCTTGCTCTTTCGAATGGTACCATTTTTAACTTTTTTCATTATTACTTAAGTCGAGTACTTTCCTGGTAAGATAAAACACAAGGTATTATATTTAACTGCCGAATTAAGTGCAAGAGACAAGGACAGATTGGCTTTAAAATTTACATGAAGGAAAAAATAGTTTTCAGCCTAGTTCAAAAACAAAAATTGTTCCCCCCCTTATTTATATATGAATTGTTTAGAAGTTAAGAGTGGGTAAAAAAGTACAATACAAATACAGGGTGGTGACAGAAATTTATTGTATGTTTACATGAAACAAAGCACTTAAATTATTTTAAGCCATTCGTTAAAAATATAGTTTACAAAAGTTGCTGTTTTTTTTATCATTAAAGTGATAACTACAAAAGCGGCTATTTGAAAGCTCCAATTTTTCTAAAATAAAAAAATAATAAGTATCCATTTGGTTTCAGTTCGCATGAGAGATTCAGCATTAGACAAAACCTTTTACACCACATTATTAAAGTTTTAAAATCCATCTTTAATAGTGCAGGCTATATGGACTAAGGATTAAAATGACTATCACTAACCTAAAATTACAGTAAAAAAGTATTATTTAAAAATTAAAGTCCAATGTAGTAGAATAAGTAATTCTAAAAAAATCAGAAGTAACTTCAAAGTTTATTTCGAAGTTATGCCGTCATTAAAACTAGGAAACATATGATGAGATATTTTTGCAAAGTGCTTGTTTGCTTACAAGCCATGATTTTTATGTTTAAATGATTAGCATCCGATACATTCTTTTTGTTCCAGCACATTTGATTCAAAATGACAGTATTTGTACCTGCAGATTCGGCAACGGTGAGATAATTGCTATGGTAAATCACTTAAAAATTTAAATCAAATTAATAAAATAAATGCATTTCTTTAACAAGAAATAAAATAAGCACATTTAAAGTAGCATATCGTGGGGTTACAAGTGAAACACCCTAAGTCAAAATTATTAATTTTCAGATTTTTAGTTTATCTTACACACAAAAATGAGCTGTTTCTATTGGTGAAACCCACTAAGTCATATCTTTATTTAATTCAGTTTTTTAAACAAATTTGTAATCACATTAAGTAATCAAGCCAAGCAGTTCTTACAGGTAAAACACACTAAAGGACTTAGTTGCTTTCTAATGTTGAAAAATATTTCATAGTAAAAGTAAAACACACTAAGTCCATGACTTAGTGTGTTCAATTCCGGGGATGTCAATTCCAAAGAAGTTAAAATACAAATTTTTTGATCAGCGTTTTCTCAAAATCATGTTTTTTGACTTAGTGTGTTTCACTTGTAACCCCACGATATGTTAAAATAGCTTTTAACCATGTCAGTTATTTCAAACTTTTCCAGAAGGGAAGGGTGTATATTCAACTTACTTTACCTCAAAAAACAGCAAAACTACGCCCACTTGCATGCTAATACATTGATTTCCCGAAGCTACCCCCCCCCCCCATGACGGACACTGTTTTCAACTTTTGAAATAATTGATAACATAACAAGATGCAGAGGAATTGAGATTTCAAACACTGCATGCAATTTTCCGCTCAGTGTTTCATCTCATTTTATGTGTGCATGATATATGTCTGCTTGTTCGTACTATTGGGTAAAATTTAAGTTTTATTTTTTACAAACTTTTGTTCAATTTGAGAATTTTCGTCTTTCCGACAATTTTAGTCCTAGTTGTTCCTACCTTTCCCCATCATTTCACATAACTTCAAAAAACAAATAACTCTTGCAATTCGTTATTGAACACAGTGGTTTTTTTCCCCACAACAGCTTTCATTTTAAATAGAATTTGTTTCAAAACACTAGAAGAATGTATACAATAAACATAATTTGTGCATTTTTAATAAAAATCAAAGCATTGATGCTATTGTAATTAGGAAAACATAGAAAATATAAAAAGCATAATTAATCTGAAATTGGCTTAATAAATACGACTTCTTGCATGCAGGCAAAATAATGGTTCGCTATTTTAGGCCTACGATTATTTTATATGAATAAACACTTTTCACTCCAAGTTTTAAAATGCTCCAGAGACCCACTGTTATTTAATACTAATATTATCTATGAGGGGAGTTAGGAGAGGCAATTATTCCCACCCTGGCTTTAAGAAACTACCAGATGTGTTTTCTTGATATATATATTTTTTTAATTTTAAATACAGTGTATACAAACATGGGCCAACAATAGGGAAGGGCACAACGACGGTGCTCGAATTGAGAATGATTCAAAAAAAAAAAACTGATTAGCGCTTATATTTGTGTACCGTTTCAAAAAAGTATCTCTCCCCCCTGAAGTAGCGAAGAGAATACGCATCTTACTTCAACATTCATTTGGCTTTTCCTAGTTCAGTAATACAGGAGAAACAGTAGCTATTTTTATTTATTTTCACAATAGAAAGAGCTCAAAACATATTACACTGGCGTAATTACAAATCAAGCTCAATCCTCTCAATTATACTAAAACTGTAATGAGTATAAAGAACAACGTGTGCTAGTTTAGAAGTGAGAGCACTTCATTAAAGTACATATAAAATTGGAAAATTTTCCAAAATAGGAAATCAAGACTCACTAAAAAAAGATTTATTTATCAATTTATTTTTTTAACGTAGCATCTAACCTTCTATACTGAGCCATCGAAGCACAGTGTTTGAAAACGTTACTCGTTCAAAATCGGTCATATTTGTTTTACTCATTTTGGGAATCTACATTTAATGCAGGCTCTTGGTACAAATTTCTAAAATCGCGAAATTTGCAATAGTCGTTTTTTAGAAACTCCCCCTCCCCTCCCGTTTTTGAGAAATACATATTATTCTCCTGCTAGTGTTCGCCACAGAAAAATTATAACCAACAGAGGAGATATTTTCTGTCATCATAAAATCGCATTCCAACAATCTGTATCAGAAATGTTTTCAACAAAAGCTTGTTGATTTTTTAAATCGTAGAACGTTATTTCCGAAGTATAGTATGTAATTGATAGGTTGAAGTGATATAGTGAAAACAAAAAATGGCTGGAAAGAAGCGGAGAGAAAAGGTTTGTTTCTATCTCTTTTAAGTGGATAAGAACGGCCAATTTCAGATCAGCCTATTATAGACTCCAGACCCCATTTAGCTAAATTCTATCCTGCCAGATAAATTTAAGCTAACATCAGTGTATCCAGCCGAAAACTAGCAAAGCAAAGTTGCACATTTTACACGGTTTGTGTTGTAGTGTGAGGGCACAGTTTGCGCTGCTTGGGGTGTCTATCAAGTTTTCATCTTTTAGTCTGTTTGGTCTTAACCAAAAAAATAAAGAAAGAAATAAAATAATTGGTCAAAATGCCGCTCCCCTGGCTGCTGCGCCCGTGGCAAGAGCCACTCCTGCCAACCCCTAGCTACGCCACTGATTGAAAAGTTTATATTGAAGCTATTTTGAGCTAAAGTTTGAAGCAGTATAGTAATTGCTGCAGAAATAGCATGTTGTAGTAAAATTATAGAAGGAACGGACTTATATTAAAGAAAATAGTTGACATATTTGTATGTAAAACAAATTAAAACCTTTTGACACCCAATGTTAAAGGATTATTCTCTATTCAAAGGCTAATGTTTTAATAAATAAACACAGCACTTCAACTTTTTTCTTTCAAATTAAAATATTTGCATTATGTACACACAAATAACTCAATTTCAAAAGATTTCTTTATTTATGGGGGGAGGGATCTTGGATTACGATAGTAACAAATAAATTAGAAATGCAAAAAAAAAAAAAAAGAAAGAAAGAAAAAATAAGCAATCAATTAATTTTAAAATAAAAAAATAATTTCATTTTAAATCAAAAGGATTTTAGAAGTCTGAAGAAAAAAAAAAATTTTGCATAATCCGCGGCGGCAGTAGAAAATACAATGGCAAAAAGACGAAGTTGATTTTTATTTAACAAACAATTTTAGCAACTAATTTAAAAACGTAAAGAAGTAATAATTTCTACGCTATGGTCAAAAGTAATCGAAAAATGACAATTTTCTGAAACCGTTATAATAGAATACTAATTACTTCAAGACAATGAGTAAAGGCAAACATGAACCAAGTGAAATGTAATTTCAAGCTTTGAAAAATAAACAACTCTACTAGCAGAGAAACCTACCGTGAGTGAATCTTTCTAGTCGACGTCCTTCTGGTAACTTGAAGTCTCAAGGAACCGGCTAAACGTTTCGAGTTATTGGAAGCTCCCACTGCCTTTTCAAGTGTTTGGGACCCAATGAAAGCTTCCAGATAAAGGAAGATTCGAATTAATAAGGCTTCGAGTTATCGAGACTCCACTGCACTTCACCGTTGAGGGACAAAATGCACAAATAATCGGCGTCAGCGTGTAATCTGCATTTCATTAATTTAATACTTTTTTAACAGCTAATCAACGGATAATGCGAAGGAAAATTAAGGTACTAAATTTGCTGAAATGATAGGAATGAAATTTTAGGAGAGTTAACGAGACACATATCTAAAGACCTTCTTGAGCGGTATAACTGAAGAAAGTACAGGGGCCGCCGCTTATATGTGAATCACGTTTGTTCTAAACAGTTTTAATCAATAAAGCGGATGATTCATTAAAGCCGCTAATTCAACAAAGTTGTATTTTGTTCAAATTTTGACCACTGTACCATATATTTGCAACCTCACACCTTTTTTGTCATGCATATGCTGCAGGCTAGGGTATACACATTGAGAGTATAAACTATCTAAGCTAATTATATTAGATAGGTAGCAATATGAAAGACTTTCGATCTTCAAAGCCATACATTGCTTTAAGATGTATTTAAGGTGATTCTACGCTATTTGAATTCAGACGGCCAATGGAAAAACTTCATGTTAAACTGATTTTATTAATGTTTTTGTATGCTTAAGCCTTACAGACTATTATCTTTTATATGGACCACCTAATTAATTTACTACAATTATTTTATTTTGGTATTTATAACTGAAAATAGTCCTAAATGTATACTCCCCTGGCATGTTCAAATACTAGTTTTTATACAAACATGTTCGACGTTCAATTTTTGCTAACTTGGCATAATGTTTTTTGCCATAACCATACACTTACATTAACAGAGAAACATATTTCATCAGTAAACATTGAAAAAATATTTATTATTATTTTTAAAAAATGCACTTTTCAACGGGCCATATCAACAGTGTCACCCTCACCTGGCGAGCTTCAAAGACTGAAATTTCGCATAAAAAATGCATAAGGATGATGTTGATTGCGAATAACCAGTGTAATACTGAGTAAAGTCAAAAGCAAGCTAAGAGTTTTAAAAAAAATTCGAATGTTATTGAATCGGTTCGCGTTGAAAGTGCCTCAAAGCGTACTGCGCCAGTCGCTGTAGTATTTCCCCTGGTAAGTATAACTTTTTATATTTCATCGTTACATAAATGTGCGTATGTATAATGTAATGCTTGTTGTGTGCAGACATCACGGTTTACGTGAAGTTCTGGTAAGAAGAACGCGTGATGTTGTTTTTATATGTAATGTGTGATTTTGTCACTTCTCTGGCGTCACTCCTCTGGCAGTTTTGTTCCAAAAAAGGGTAAATATACATTAAAACTGTGTATAAGCATAATTAATTTCATTTTTAATATTATTTGCCCCTGTGAAAGCAATTTGAATGAACGTAAATAATGCGGGAAGTATTTTTATTTGGGATCTGCGGTGAGACTTGCATGCAACATGTCGTGTTTTCAAGATTGTTTTTTTATTTTATTACAATGCGAAAAAAATTTTTGAATACAGGTTTTGTAGAAATGTGTCCATACTATGATTTTACACCGAAAAATAAGTGAAATAATTGTAAATAAAACCAGAATTCTGCCAATAGTGTCACTCCCCTGGCAACGCATTTTCCCCTGGTATCTATAAACCCCCTAAAAATTGAAATTTCGTCTGGTCCTTACCACTACAATCATAAAAATAGCGGCTACTAGTGTCATAATGAGTGTGAAATTAAACAGATTATTTTTTCTTTGGGGACACAAAAAACGCATTGACCGTAGAATCACCCATTAAACAAATAAAAGCAATATTTCGTCAGTTTTCTACATTGTCTAAAAAATTTAGTCTCCTACGCAACAGGAAGGCCTTTTCGTTTGATGCTTTATTCTTCCCATGTGATGCCCCTTTGTGCAGCTTCCCTTTGAAATAACGAAAATTCTTCTCTACTCAGCTACTCACTATTACATAATCTTTAGGGAAATTTTCTTAACATGCAAGAAATTTATATTATCTTTTGTGACATGCTACGCTACATTGCACTCGAACAGCTGTTTGCAGACAATCCACCAACAGATGTGCATAGTAAGTAGATAAAGCAAAAAGTTGACATTCACGTTTGCTATTAGACTCTTAACAGCAGCTACAAGGAGGTTGCTCCATTGTGATTGTTGCTTGGCGTCAGAGACTGAAAAACTGAACACTTTTTCAGCATTGAGAAAGAGGTTCTTGAATAGTACTTACTCCGACGCACATGAACAAGTATTTTCCTATTTTCAATAACCTAACTTCATACTAAAATTTGCTGTTTGAAAAAATAAATGAATAAAAAAATATCTTGCACAGTGTCTTTTCCAGACGAGCTTTCAAATTCCCCAACTTTTTCAGGACTTTTTCCTACCTATTACATCAACATTCCAGGCATCGAACTGGTGATTCTTCTTTTTGAAAACTACTGTAATATGCAGACGAAATAAATAGGAACTACCACTTCTACTGAATTTTACTGTCAGTGATATAAGGTAAGTCGGGGGAAGATGCCAGTCGGGGGAAGACGCAAGTTTGATCATAACTCGTTTATGCATCGTTAGATTGCAATACTGAGCCACTTGAATCCAGTGTCAGGTCCCACATAGGATGTGGCTTGGCCATTTGTTTCAATTCAGCGACATTAATCGGCATTATTTTTTTATCTCGTGAGAATTAACGTGGTGAGTACAACTTTTGTAATATTCTGTTCCTCATACTTAGAGCTCATAAACGTATTTGCTATTTTGAATAAGATCTTAGCAATATAAGTGAGTTTTGCATTACGTTACACACATCATCTATGTAGGGGCGATTCTCTGTAAACTCGTCATTTTTCACACGAAGTTTGTCCGGGCACGGTTTTTTTGAAATGTTCGTATAATTATAATACTATTGCTCAGAAAATAAATCTATTACTTTGGTTTGAAAGAGGGCCAATTGAAGTTTGTGTTTTTCTGATAAATCATGATAGGGGGTAAGTCCCCCGCCTGGTATAACTAGGCAGGGGACTGTGCCAGATGACTGTGTTTTTGCTCTTTGTTGCGTAATATCTGCAAAACTATTGGACCATAATTCGTTACGAAACTACCTATAAATTTAGGCACAAATCGTGGAAATAATAACTAATATGTTTAATAATTAAATTAATTGACATTAATGAAATCACTTCCCAGAGGACTGTTTTTGCAACGACCCTGATGCATACTTTCATCGCAAATGTGGCTCTCAAACTAAGCAAAGTAGCGTTTCAACACCGTTCTCGGCGATTTCGGTAAATTCAAACTGATTACTTTAAACTTCATACCAAAAAGAATTTGCAAAAGTTATAGATTTTTCGTATTACAGCTTTGAATTGGTTGCAGGGATTGTTTGAAAAAACTCCGGACAGAATGTACATGACAATTTTAAGTTTTAGAAATACGTAATTATACCTTATTTCATAAGAAAAATATAGCTTCATTATTCTATTTTTAGACATTAATTACCAAATTTATGTAGTGTTAATAGGTTTTTTGAAATACTATCTTTAACAGTTAGACGATGGGATTGGGACAGCCAGGGGACTGTGTTTTTGGCGCTTAGATAATTTCTAGAAAAAAAAAATAAATTGTTATCACTCCAAATACAATTGGGCCACAAAGTATTAATGCTTTACTTGTATTAAGAGCGATAATTACTTTATTACACTTTATTATTTTTAAAATAATCGTTCCGGACAGCCAATTACCAGTTTACAGAGAATCACCCGTAGAAGAGCTCCACAACACTGTAGCAATAAGGAAATAAGCGTGTGTGGCATCTTTCTCATATACTTGGGGGAAGACGCCACCTGGTTCAGAAATAGGTGAAATAAACTAAATTTTATTTATTTTTTGTTTCATAGCACTAAATAGCATCGTGTAAAATAGAAAATAAATCACTTGCATATTTTCTTATGCTTTCGTTTTAGGCATTATGACTTTTAAAAAATAGAACTCTCATTTAATTACCATTTAGACAATGCCTGAAAACAACAAAAGAAAAGCTAAACACTCTTCTTGGTCCGAATCAAATTTGCTGCAAGCTGTAGAAGATGTAAGGAATGCACGAAACACTATGTGAGCGGCAGCAAAGATTTATAGAATTCCATGTAGAGCTTTGAAGTGACGCATAAAACGTATCACGTACGTAAAAAATAAAAAATAATAAAAAAACGGAGTCTAAACTAATTCCGAGAAGAGAGTGACTATCCGGGAAAGGTCAAGGAAAGCTAAAAAAGGCGAGTTAGCGCAAAACGCATTCCAAGAAACCTTCGAAAATACAGAAGAAAACGAGACAATATGTCAGCTAGTCATCCTCACGTGAAAAAATTCCTCCACATTCGAGTGATGACGGGTGGATGATGATAATAGGGGATTTTTATGCTAATAAAGGTCCCAAGTGTGACTGGATTCAGTGCATCGAATGCAACAAATGGTTGCATGAAGATTGCAATGATGATCATTTGCATTGAGTGAAATTTTGTGTAGGCTGTCATTCAAATTTGTGCTGCTATTATTTTTTTCAAATCAAATATGACTAAATTTCAATTTGTTTCCTTTTGTTATTATGTTTACACTTAAGTTTTTAATGTTGGTCTTATTATTTCATTTATTGGGGTGTTATGGCATCTTCCCCCATAACAGGTGGCATCTTCCCCGTATATATGGGGAAGATGCCACAAATAAATGACTTTTTTCAACATTAAATTCTGACTAAATTTTATACTTTGAAGAGTATTCACTGGTATTTATGATTAACTAAATTGTTGAAAAATAAAGTGTATTTGTTTGCATGGACTTGTTATTGCAATTTAAACTGTAATCATCGAAAATTCCTTAACTGTGGCATCTTCCCCCGATTTACCTTATAGTACATATATTTTGAATAATAGTTTTTCTTTTTTTATATGTTTTAAATCATAGTATTATTTTTAATTTTCATTCATTTGCATAATTTATTTCGAACATAAAAAAAGTATCATACCTAGCAGTTTTTATCAATAAGTTGTATTAATATTTAAATATTTATATTACTTAATTGCAAATTAAAAATGCTACCATAGTGTTTTTGAAAATTTTCTATTTCAATTAAGTACATTTTAAATACATTTTCTTAATCAACTTACGTCCCAACACATAACAAAACTATTAGATTTTAGCTGCTGTAATTTTCTTGTTTGTCTTTAGTTGTTAATATTCTTAGTTTTAAATTTATGAATAAACGAGCTGCGTTTCCCGCCGTTGCACGGGCTACCTTAGAAATGAAAGTGATGTCAAGTGACCCATCTTCTTTCGGTATCTTGCACAATGTCTTTTCCGGATGAGTTTTCAAATTCCCCAACTTTTTCAGGTTTTTCCTGACTGTTTCTGATTTACTACATCAATTTTCCAGGTATCAAACTGGTGATTCTTCTTTTTGAAAAATATCATTAATATATAAATAAATACTTGTTATTTATATATGACATTTATCATTTCTATTTGAACATAAAAGTATTCATGTTTAAATTTCTCAGTTTCTTCGTATTTATATAATTTAATTAACATTCACCAAAAAATAAAAATATTTACGGAAGTATACAAAAATCGCAATGTTAGTAGCTGTTCAAAGAAAATAATTTTTACACTATCAATGAAGGCAAATTATAATTCAACAGAGAGTTAAAACATATTTTTAAAAAATAAAAAATATTTTTTAATTGGATGAAAATGTATATACATTGACATTATCTTTAAAAATAAAATTTCCAATTTAAACACCATTTTTTTTTTTTTTTTTTTTTTTTTGAGAAAAAGCAAGGAAAAAGAAAAGAGAAAAAAAGGAACGAAGAAAATGAGGGAAAAAATCTGGTATGGGCCCCACACTACTTCCTTTTACGTGTAAATTTCTTAGTAGTTGCCTTAAGTGTCAAAAAAAGTGCTTGGAGTGAGCAAGGTAACAATTCAAATATTTACTCCCCTAATCTGCCACGAAACAATGCAAAAAATATTTAACAATGGTTAATTTTCTAAATATTGCTGATTTTAATATCATTCAGTGAATTTTTCGCAAAATATCGCCAATAGCGCCAAATTGAACCCAAATTAAAAAAAAAAAATTTTCGCCAAATTTTCGTCAAACACTTGGCGACCAAAAGCTTGGCCACATATCGCCAAGTGGTCGCGCCAATTCATATCACTTGAGTCTGCATTGAAATTAACACTGATTTACCCCCAAAAAGGGGTAAAACACCCCTTGGGAACATTCAAATGCAACCACAAGGGGAGGTGCACAACTAGACCATACTCAGAGCCTACATACCAAGCTAGAAGTTTCTACGGTATATAGTTTTTGAGTTATGCGAGCCACATACGCACATACATCCGCACATACGTCACGAGAAAACTCGTCGTAATTAATTCGGGGGTGGTTGAAAAGAATTTTTCGGTTGCTTATATGTTGGTAGGTACATGCTGACAGGTCGAAAAAACTACTGAACATTCATTCGGGGGTGAGCAAAATCAAAATTTAGACTCAAATTTGAGTGATTTTTTTTTTCGCGATCACAATACTTCCTTCACTACGTAAAAGGAAGTAAAATATTTTACAATGGTTATTTTTCTAAATATTGCTGATTTTAATATCATTTAGTGAATTTTTCGCAAAATATCGCCAATAGCGCCAAATTGAACCCAAATTAAAAAAATAATTTTTTCGCCAAATTTGTCGCCAAGTTGGCGTCAAACACTTGGCGACCAAAAGCTTGGCGACATGTCGCTAAGTGGTGGCGCCAATTCATATCACTTGAGTCTGTATTGAAATCAACATTGATTTACCCCAAAAAAGGAGTAAAAGACCCCTTTGGGAACATTCGAATGCAATCACAAGGGGAGGTGCACAACTAGACCCCCCCTCAGAGCCTACATACCAAGCTAGAAGTGTCTACGGCATATAGTTTTTGAGTTATGCGAGCCATATACGCACATACACCCGCACATACATCCGCACATACGTACATACAGACGTCACGAGAAAACTCGCCGTAATTTACTCGGGGGTGGTCGAAATTGATTTTTCGGCTGTTTGTATGTTGTTAGGTACATATGCACGTGCTGACAGGTCGAAAAAACTACGCGACATTCATTCAGGGGTGAGCAAAGTCAAAATTTAGACCGAAATTTGAGTGAAATTTTTTTCGTGATCACAATACTTCCTTTACTACGTAAAAGGAAGTAAAAAGAGAGAGAGAGCAAAAAAGAAAAAATTTCCATCCCCAATTTCCCTGATACGTTTTGTTTTCTAATATATATATTTTTTAATTATAGAAACGAAATCGGTATTGTTCACCTGATATGGAAGTAATTCAAAACTACTGTAATTTCAAGAAATGAAGGCAAATGATTTAGTTTTGACATTTTAACAGGATAATATTCTATTTTTACCTTGAAAATTTTCCTTCACTTATTACAAAATAAAAATTCCCGACTTTTCCAGCTGTCTGAAAATTTCTTTGGCTTTTCCAGGTGTTCCAAGCGAGCAGTGAGAAGACATTCAAAAAAAAAAAAAAAAACATCTTAGGGGCCATTCTATGTCACACTTCTTTTCACCATTTTTACCCCCCCCCCTTCACCAGGCACCAAAGTGTCACACCTCACTATACTCCCCCCCCCCTTCGTCACAGGTCACACTAATTTTCATCAGCATATTCTGATACAACATGAGTGATGTCACACTTCTTGCTACCCCTTCCCTCCCCTTGTCACCCCCCCCCCGCTCGAAGCATCCTTTGTGAAAGTCTCTTATGATGTCCAACGATATTTTTTCAGGAGGACTTATCACTTTTGCAAAATGAAAATATTTATTCAATAAAAATGTTTTCCATGAAAACGCAAAATTATATCGATTTGAAAAACAAAGTTTTTAAAAGACAAACTTTTGTTTTAAACACAGAACATTCTAAAATTAAACAGTTACAACACGGATTTTTTTCCAGCAAAATGCTTTTATGAACGCGAAATGTTTCCAAATAGTCATCATGTGTTTATTCTGATGGCTCGCAAAAAATTAAAAAAAATCTGGCATAATAATTTCAAAGTTCTCGTATTAGTAATACAAATGCGCAGTATACTGAAGAAGAAAACCAACATTGTCATATATTTCTTTTTCGTTTATTTACCGGGTCAGGTAACAACTTTTACAGAACCGTGCAGAGCGTGAATGTAGCAGCCATTACGTTCCAAATTACCGATTTAAGTTCCCGTTACATAGGTAAGTGAAAACATTTAAGTGTCAATTACCAAAAGCTGGAAAAATGTTTTTCTCAAACGAAAAATCCGACATGTAGAAGTAAAGATTGAGTTAGAAATAACACAAGTTTAAAGATCGCGTCCCTTTTATTGCCATATTCGGGTTTCATGTATTTATTTACCTATCTTCGGGAATTTTACCTCCGTCTTAATAAAATAATAAGCAATCGAAGCTTTTATCTCATTTCAAACCAAAAAACGTTTACAATATTTAAAACGTAGCTTCACAAATCATACTTGGTTACCAAATTTTCATCCATACCAGGAAACTTGTACATAGTCACATTATTTAAAATTCGCTATGATCATAAAATAACTTTTCTCCACTAAGTTACGAGAAATGTGTCTTCACAGCAAGAACGAGCTCAAGCGATGTCCGGGTTCTAGTATCCTAGACTTTAACAATGCAAATTAATTCGGAGAAAGAAATAACGGAAAGCATTGCAGGAATTGAGGTAGATCTTCCTCAAGGTGACAATTTCTCTTCAGTGAATTACATATGGTTCGCACAAACAAAATACCACACACTGACAAGAGTGAAGTTCATATTTATTTTCGGTATCTTTTGAAGCAAATGGTAATTTCAAGAATTGAATTGAAAAACATGTCCATTTTCTGTGGCTTTTTCCGTAAAACCTACAAGATTCCAAAAAAGATGATGTTTGTATTCAATCGAGGAACAAGCGACATTACGTAAAGTTACTTTAGCAGCAGGTCAGATCGAGACACTCAGAAACAATGAAGAGGAAGTCGTGCCGTAAGTGATGAAATTCAAGAATGACTAATTCTGGCACACGATTTTGTCAATTGATTGCTACGGATCGATCATTTTCAAAATTTGATTTTTCAAGAATCAAGCAGATATTGAGTTCTGTGACGTAGCAGGCATTTTCAATAAGAAAGCTTCGAGCATATTATTAAAAACAATCTAAATTAAATGAAAAAAAGAAAGATACAAACAAACTATTTGTGAACTATAAATATAAAATGATAGAGTTCAATTTTTTTCGGGGGATTAAGCGAACTTTTTTTTCTTGCGAGGAAAATGTTCAAAAATTATGTTTTAATCGATGCTCATTTTGGCACTCAAGTAATTCATTTCGATATTAACTCTCACATAACATTTATGATTGTTGTAAAAAATTACTTATTTTTCCAAGTCATCAGATTTTGCAAAGCATGAAAAACATAGGCAACTGGTGTTCTAAAAAAGTGGGGGTCAAAAGAAATGAGGGATGTTAAGAACAGAACCTTGCTTTTAAGCTGTTCCCTTGCAACAAATTGCTAAGGTACCTTGCTGATGAATTGACATTCTAAAAAATGAGGAATGTGGCTTCAGAAATCAAGACGGATGGCTACCCTAGACATCCTTCTTCCGATTCAAAGTTCCATTCTTATGAAGTAGCAAGAAAAAAGTTTTTTTTTTTTTTTTTTTGGAGTTTTCTGCTTTTATTTTCGAGAAATAAATCCATCCGCTGAGTCAAAAATCATTTTTTCAACCGATCATTATTTTTCAACTCTGAAAAGTGAGGGGGCAAGGCTCCTTTACTTTTGGAAGTGAGGGGGCAATCACATCTTTGCCTCCTGTGCGGTCCATGATGAAAAATAATACTTATTAAGAAATATCAATGTCGGGCTGTAGGCAGAAAAATTAACGAAGAACAACGAATTCGACGAAAAAGAAAACATGATACGAACTTTCAAAACAGGATGCCCCATAAATGTTGTAAGAAAATTTCAAGGGACACACACAGAGAACCTTACCAAAATCTGGTATGGACCCCACATTACTTCCTTTTACGTGTAAATTTCTTAGTAGTTGCCTTAAGTGTTAAAAAAAGTGCTTGGAGTGAGCAAGGTAACAATTTAAATATTTACTCCCCTAATCTACCACGAAACAAAGCAAAAAAATATTTTACAATGGTTAATTTTCTAAATATTGCCGATTTTAATATCATTCAGTGAATTTTTCGCAAAATATCGCTAATAGCGCCAAGTTGAACCCAAATTCAAAAAATAATTTTTTCGCCAAATTTGTCGCCAACTTGGCGATATACACTTGGCGACCAAAAGCTTGGCGACTTGTCGCCAAGTAGTGGCGCCAGTTCATATCACTTGAGTCTGTATTGAAATTAACATTGATTTACCCCAAAAAAGGGGTAAAAGACCCCTTTGGGAACATTCGAATGCAATCACAAAGGGAGGTGCACAACTAGACCCCCCTCAGAGCCTACATACCAAGCTAGAAGTTTCTACGGCATATAGTTTTTGAGTTATGCGAGCCACATACGCACATACATCCGCACATACGTACATACAGACGTCACGAGAAAACTCGTCGTAATTTACTCGGGGGTGGTCGAAATTGATTTTTCGGCTGTTTGCATGCTGTTAGGTACATATGCACGTGCTGACAGGTCGAAAAAACTACGCGACATTCATTCAGGGGTGAGCTAAGTCAAAATTTAGACCGAAATTTTAGTAAAATTTTTTTCGTGATCACAATACTTCCTTTACTACGTAAAAGGAAGTAAAAAAATATTATTAGCCATTAAAATCATGTACAGTTCTATGTGTGCATGTTAACAAAAATTTTTGAAGAGAAGAATGGTAACCTTTCAGCCCCAACTACACTATGCATTTTGATCATCAATTAGAGAAACGTACACCCAAGTAGCACACTTCGTTTTTAAAGGTTGTAAAATGGTTATTAACGTTGTAACGACCGCTTAAAAACGTTTATAAAACGTTTAAATGTTATTTGTGCTACCTGGGTATTTAGCAAGAAAACAGAATGCAACATACGCATGCATTCATGTGAAAAATATTTGAGTTTTCATTTGAACCTCGAAATAAATAAATCAATAAATATATATTAAAAAAAAATCTGGTATGGACCCCACACTACTTCCTTTTACGTGTAAATTTCTTAGTAGTTGCCTAAAGTAAAACGAGTGCTTGGAGTGATCAAGGTAACAATTCAAATATTTACTCCAGTAATCTGCCACAAAACAATGCAAAAAATATTTTACAACGATTAATTTTCTAAATATTGCCGATTTTAACATCATTCAGTGGATTTTTCGCAAAATATCGCCAATAGCGCCAAATTGAACCCAAATTCAAAAAAAAAAAAAATAATTCGCCAAATTTGTCGCCAACTTGGCAATATATCGCCAAGTTGGCGTCAAACACTTGGCGACCAAAAGCTTGGCGATATATCGCCAAGTGGTCGTGCCAATTCATATCACTTGAGTCTGCATTGAAATTAACATTGATTTACCCCAAAAAAGGGGTAAAACACTCCCTTGGAAACATTCGAATGCAACCACAAGGGGAGGTGCACAACTAGACCATCCTCAGAGCCTACATACCAAGCTAGAAGTTTCTACGGCATATAGTTTTTGAGTTATGCGAGCCACATACGCACATACATCCGCACATACGTACATACAGACGTCACGAGAAAACTCGTCGTAATTAACTCGGGGGTGGTCGAAAATGATTTTTCGGCTGGTTATATGTTGGCAGGTACGTATGCACGTGCTGACAGGTCGAGAAAACGACTCAACATTCATTCAGGGGTGAGCAAAGTCAAAATTTAGACCGAAATTTGAGTGAAATTTTTTTCGTGATCACAATACTTCCTTTACTACGTAAAAGGAAGTAAAAAAAGAATTACGTAATAGTTGTTCGCAATAATGAGAAAATAATTAACTTGAAAGTAAAAATATTTTATGTTAACTGCAAAGTTTTTGAAGTCTTAAAACTTTTTTTCAATTGACAGCTTTGATCATCATTTAAAATCTATTCCTACTTCCAGTCAATTACTGTCCGTCCGTAAAAACCGCGCCTAGCACTCGCGAACCATTCCACTAAACTGTACATGTTGCGCTACCTAGCGACAAAGTTTAATGTCTGCATTGGAAATGTAAAATACCATTAAATAAAGCAACCCCAGAATACATTTCACCGCATTAGATACAGAAACGTGTATGTAATGCCAGAAATTTCAGATTCGATAATTTCACAACGCATGTGCTTGCCATTCAGCTAAAAGAAAATAAAGGAAATAAATTAATAGCTATTTATGGCACTTTTATTCTGATAGAAACTGCGTTAAGAAATATTCCAGCTGTTGTACATCATAGCGTTTCTGAACAGCTGGACGATTAAATAACGATTGATTGCAAGAAGTGGCGCCGGGTTTGAAAATCAGTAGGGATGCTGTAACGCGGAGTTTGGGGGGGGAGGGGGGTCAAAACGAAGGCAATTTTCAGCAGGTAACTTTAAAAAAATGTGCTTTAGTTCTTGATGAGAAAAGTACTTCATGGAAAATACCAACTTTTCCGTTTGGTTAGTACAATAAAATAATCAACAAGAACAAAACATGTTCAAGCAACATTTTATCGGAGAAAATATTAGTTATAATCTCCAAGTAAAACGAATGTAATCGTCGAGTGTGTTATTTTTGCAGGGGTGGAAAATCAAAAATCAATTTTCGGAGCAGTTTAGGAGCAGGTTAAATTGAATTTTGTAGTAGCAATTTGAGATTTGGGAGCAGGTCCAAATAACACCTTTAAAAGGTTAACATCTACTGTTAAACATTATTTCTTACAAATTGTATGCAATACAAAAAGTACAAGCATATCTACTTCAGAAGCTTTTCGTAATTTGAGAAATTGGGATAATATTTGACAAAATGATCTGCAAGGCGTTAACATAAACATAAATCACATTCATGCGAAGGTTTCTGAATCTAATGGCATTCAAAAGTTCGTAAATTATATTTTATCGTTTT
>JAXGGA010005439.1:0-78316 GCA_038373865.1 Uloborus plumipes
AAAAATTTGAAATCTCTTCAAAGTAATTCAAAGTTTTTATATATTTTTCACTAAAAATACTGCTAATGACACGCAAAAATGTCTTCATGTAAAAATAGAAACAAAAGAAGAGTTTTTATCATTTACAATCTTTTTTTAAAAAGCAACGTGGCGAAATGCTTGCCATTGTTCCGGGCCATATGATGAAATATAAAACTAAAAGAGGTAATCATTTTGAAATAAGTAATGAGCGCTTGTTTGCAGTTGAAAGCTTGTTAACAACATCGCTACATTGTTTGAGGGATAATTAGTTTTTTAAATGGAAATAAATGAGGCGCTTGGCAATAAACATATAAAGCAGAAAAGGGATTTTAAGCTACATATTCATGGATTATTTATGCTTTCATTTTAATGAGCTGTTAAATTTTCATTTAAAAGTTTAAAAAATATTCTAGGGCGTTATGATAGCATTTTCTTCGAATTTGAAAACATGAAAGAGTTTTTATGAATTACACTTTTACATCTGCTTATTAATTATAACTTCAGGCGAAATTTCATACATGCATAGGGGCCGGCGTTGGGACAGCTAGAAAACAAATATTTTTTTATTATTTTTACTTGAATAAAGATTATAGTAGAAATTTAAGCAAAATCAATGCAATTTAAAGTTATACATTTTTTAAATTTTTATCACCCATCAATTACGAAAAATAGAAAAAAAAATCAATAGTAATGATTAATTCAACGATGAAATATATTTCCCTTCTATTCTTTAGCTCCCACAAATCTTACTTTAAAGTTGCTTGTTACACTACGCTGACTCTTGGTGGCTAAAGGAACAACTATGTCAGGTTTTATTTATTTTTTAGTCTCCAATGAATGAAAATCTATACTATTCGTCCCTAGGCACAACGTTCTACCCTCATGTACATTTACGAAATATTAACCTAGTTGAGACTTGTAATAAAATAAATTATTGCTCGAAAATGCTGCAAAAAATATATTTATACTTCACACATATGAACAAACGATGTTTTACCCAATTAACGTGAAGAGAAAAATCTGAAAAAAAAAAATCATGTAGATGGTCATACAAGTACTATATCCTGCCTGAAATTTCTAAGATCTAAACATTTTGTTTTTTGGTTATCAAAGATCTTATGTTTTGGAAACTGCCAATCTACTTTTATGTTCCAGTTCTCCGAGTAAAAATACATCCAAAACTATTGTTTTTTTTGTGATTTGAACTTTATTCGTCTTAAAGTAGTACTAATAAGGAAAGTTTTCATGCACTATTTTAAAAAAAAAAGACAAAAATATAGTTTTTTATCAAATTAGTCCTAAGAGGAGATAAGGGGCACATGTGAACACATTATGTAGGGGCAGATGTGAACAGTTCATCTGTGCCCCATTATGGTATTTAGTTATTTCAATTTCGAAAATTGTTGATTTTTTTATACATTGAATAGTCTAATTAAGAAATATGACTAATTAAAAGTTTCAATACTCAATATTTAATTAAAATCTGAAAGAACTGAAAAGAAAAGAAAGTCAAACTTGCTAAACTGTTGAAAAAGGAACAGCTAAAAGTTGTAGTAAGTGACGTTGAGTCCGACATTAGTTTTGAAGACCTCAACCATCAATAAATTTGTGCTAAAGTCAACCTTGCACCAGAAAATTTAGCTGTGAATGACTTTGTCCTCGTAGAATTCACTACCAAAAAGACAAAAATTTACTAGGAATAAAACTTTTATATTTACAAAAACAGATGATACATCGATGGTAAACACTCTGATGATATTCTGCTAAAATCATCACCACCTTCTGTTTTAGGTAGCACACGTCGAGCTGCATCTTCTGTCTCTTTTTGTGTAAAACTTGAAGGCTACAATGTTAGTTGAATTGAGTCAATTAATCACGTTAAATAAATACCTTGATATTTTTATTGTAAGTTTTTGTAAATGTGTAATAAGCAGTATACTTAAAAATACGCTTAGGTGCGTTTTATTTCCATTTATTTATTCGTGTTTACTTGTGCCGCAGGTGTGCTTACAAATGCCCCCCTACTGGGGCAGATGTGAACAAAATTTAACATATTTTTGACTTATTTTTTCGGCTGGAATTCACTGTTGAAGAAGATAGGTAACTGCGTGAAAATATTAGAAAATGTTTGATTTATCATGTATATAGCACTTGTTTCTTTTATATCTCAAATTAATAATGAAAAAAAAAAAAATCAAAAATAATATTTTTGTTTACATGTGCCCCCCTCTCCCCTATATATTTCTAAAATTATTTTTATCATCTTCAAACCTGCTTCTTAAACTGATATAAGTTAAACAAGACACAGAAAAACAAATCTTTTCAGCTTCATCATTATTTCATTGAATACATCATGTTTTGCATATAAAGTAGAAAACCTATTGTTAATGCAGTCTTAGCTAAAATCAAACTAACTTTTCACACCTAACATAACTGAATGTAAATATTTGCCAAAATTTTTCTGAGTTGTATGAACAAACCATGTAAAAATATTCGCTGTTGTTAAAAGCAATTTTAAACAGCACAGCAGCAAGTGAAAAATGCACAGAAATATCTGTTACCAACGCCTTTCTTGCAAGGAAACAATTTCGCAACTTAAAAGGGGAAAAAACATAATTCCTGCTTCTAACAGGAAAACTGCCGAGAGGATTTGTTGTTGCAGTTTTCTCAATGTTATACAAACGGTTGTCAAATAGGCTAATGGGCGGGCTATTGAAAAAGAACAGTGAGTTTAGATTTGAAAATAATGTAAACACAAACGTCAAATGCTGATGTTTTTCGCTACGTTGCCGAAGCGTAACAGCGTTCCTTGTTACGTTGAGAAATAATGTGGCTGACAAGGTTTGAGTGTTTCAGACTTGCTCCTGAGCTTGAGTTTTTCGTGATGTATTCTAACGATTGTTTCTAACAGTGTTACATACAAACATAAATTCACAGATAGCAACGATTGTTCACGGTTTAAACAAACAGGCTTTAACAGTTTCTAACAAAGTATTTCGCAGGATTAAGAATCAAATTATAACTTGCGGCGAAAAGCCTTTGTTTAAATTTTTTGCCACGATGAGTTTAACACTTTTTAGACAAAAGATGTTTTAAATAGCTAGTCAGTTTGAAAAGTAGATTTTGACATAATCAAAGCTGCAATAAATGGATACTACAAGCTTCCCCAGCTGAACTTAACCGTATAACGAGGATGTTCGCAAACTGTTAAAAAAACGGGGTGACTAATTTAAAAGGCAAACATGCTGCTTTTTCGATAGTATAATACATTATTAAATTCTGCATTGATGTTCTTCAGCCAGTTTCGTTCAGTTGCCTTCTTCAAGACCTTTTCTATGAAGAAATCTGTGTCTTTGACTTTCGAGAATGCTTGCATATGTTTTCAAAATAAGCAGATTATTAGGACATCTGCATTATAGAATGAAACTAGGCGCAATGTATACGAAAAACCTGGTACTTTTCTTTTAAAATGCTGGGCTCGACTGTAAGAAAATATCAATTTCTGAGTAATTAAGAAGTCATTCATTCCAAGATGGCACAATGGGTCAGATGAAGGATTGCTTCGGATATCCCTCACCACATTAAAAAAACGCCTAACACATGGAGGACACCAGGTGCAACTTTTGTACGCTAATTAATTTCCCATGAAAATTTTAAATGCATCACTGAGTGCTAAGCAATAACTGAAAGACAGTAAGTCATCCAAAGTCAACGGCATGAAATGCAAAAGACCTAAAGCATCTCAACAAAGGACATAGTTGTGGTGGAAATTGGTTGGTGCGGCCATATTCCTAATAATCCTAATGCTTTTATCTGTACCTCAGAACCAGACTAACGTAAGTCCATTTTCGTCATTTTTCGGTAGAGGGGAAAAACGATTGTCGAATACATCGTTTTTCCCCTCTACTGAAAAATGACGAAAATGGACTTACGTTAGTCTGGTTCTGAGGTACAGTTATGTGTCATTAAATTTCTTCCTTGTGTAATACGGTTAATTTTCTCAATTTTCAATCATTTTTTCTAGATTACTTAGATGTTTCACATTAACCTTCAAGTGCTTTTTTTTCATATAAAGCAGAAAAAAATCAAAAACTTCTGATCAAACATAAAGAACCTTTTCTACATCGAGTTCCCATCAGTTTTGAGACGTACATCAAAATAAGGTCGCTTTTTAAATCAATTATATATGGTGAGAAGAATTCAAATAGAAATGTCGCTCCATAATACCTGGTACTCCTTGATACATGCATGAACACGCTAAAACTTATCATTGCATTAATGTACACATTAAAAAAAAATCTCGGTATTAGGAGATAGTTTTTTTTTTAATTATACTTCACTCTAAGCGTTTAATTTTCCTGACCGATTGAAACTAAAACAGGCACATTTTAGAACACCATGCCATAATGATAACATAAAATAAAATCTGCAAAGTAAAAAATATGGAAGAGCCAAACAAATTAGTGTATTCATGCTACAAACACATTAAGGGGGCGTTGTACATGGTAGGTCAAAAATTTCCCTTTCACTGCAACTGGCTTGGACGGTCAAAACAATTTGGAGAATGTAAGCTGTGATCGAGTAAATGCAAACGTAGTTTTCTGAGCCTGCTATCTGGGCATTAATATGCGGAAAAAATGCTTACATATATCCCCAAATTTCAATTTTCATATTTCCCAATCACGCTATACGGAAATAAATAATTTAGAGATTCTGAATCAATTCTAACCCTACTGCACAAAACGTCCTAATTGAGATCGAAAAAGACGAAAATACAAAAGTTAGGAGCCATGTCAGAGTTCAATAGATCAATATGGCACTTTGACGTACGTTATGCCATTCCCTATTTCAATTGCAGATTCAAGGATCAAACATGCACAATAATTCCACGCTTTGCTGCCTTAACAGTAAGAGATACCACGCACTTTCACCCACACTCAGCAAAAACTAATGGACCGCTATTTAAAATTGTTTTTCCCCTCTGAATAAGGTTAGGAAAAAAGGTAGTTACCTTATATGCTATGCTTGAATGATTGCAGCTTAATATATATGCAACTAAAAATTTGTTAGTTTAATGATCACATCAAGCTCGCTGGTTTGAAGCTGGCATACTGAGTTGCATGCTGAGCGTGACAACGTTTAACTATTAAGAACCAGTTGGGAAGTTGCTTTTTTACCGCAAAATCATTTACTGTGAAACAAATAACTGTAATGATCGCGTTTACTTAAAGATGTATTAATTGAGTTGAAATGTAAATTCTGCTGAGAAATGATATTTACCCGCACTTAAATGGTTTTTGAACAAACAAAAACGGATAAACTGTTTTCATAAGTTATTTTGAAACCATTCTTAAAGTGCTTGTCGGGTTGTTTCATTGACCTTTATATAATGTTTGAAAAAAATCACATTTTTTTTCAGGTTTTAGTTATTTATTTTTTGGCAATAAAATATATTTTGTTCAGATTGAATGCATGAGGAGTAAAATAAGAAGTATAGGGTAAAAATTCCAATGTTTGATATAGACACTCAGCAGTAATTCACTTTTGAAGAAATAAATTTTTGTGTGATGTACTCTTAAAACGTAAAATAATGGCAATCCAGATTAAATCTGCGTGTGCCGATCATGATCTAGGATTAGGGGCACATCTATAAAGAAGGCTATGTGGTCCAACTTTCCCAATAAACCTCTATTCAAATATAACGGCTGAATGAACATAGTGATATAAAAAAAAATAATTATATGCAAGTCTTCTTTTGAACTTGCGTATGGTTTTCTTTTTCAATTGCTTAATTTTCCGAGTTGTCGACGTTCCGCATTGCTTAAATTCTAGTTTGGTGTATTGTTTAGCTTTTCTAAGCATTTAAAATTGGTTTTTTATTAAATAAGAGAAAATCAAGATAGTTATTGAAAGCAGTCCCGTCATTTAGAAGGGGGTATTCAGTCAGGGGGTTCAATTGCCCCCCCCCTCCCTGACTTTGAGAAATCAATGTATTTACCTATAAGTGGGCGTGGCTTTTGATGTTTTCCGATGAAATTGCATTGTGTTTGGACACTTTGCCCCCCCCCCCGGAAAAACTTGAAATGACGGCCCTGATAGAAAGCTAACAATATGAATTACAGTCAAAGTAATCGTGTTTATGATGGATGCTTCTAATTTAGTTTTTCATATAAGAATAATAGACAAAGATTGGTTTGCGTGAAATAATGTTTCATATAACTTTTCCATTACGTCTTCCGCTGATAGTAAAAAAATATATGTATTTAAATCATAAATTGCTAATTGGAAGTACTTCTAATGCATATTGACGAAAGATAATTTGTTTTAATATAACTAAGAATGAAACAATAATTATCAATTTTACTCTCACATCTCGTACCTTAAATGATCATTGCAAAGAACTCCTATTTGCACTTGCCGCATATTGAACTAGAAATTTTCATTAGCAACAACACTGCAATAAAATCTTACAAGATCATTAAATTGCATAACTGCTCCGTTTTATGGATACTGTAACTTTTGACAGGTATCATATATGTATTATACACTCATTTCACCTCCTTGCCATGGTCACAGTACTCACGATTGTTTGTCAACGTTGCATAATCAAGAAAATAATTAAAATCTCCTTACGTTCCGCCGAAAGGATGATGCTTGAAGGAAGTTCAGGGCTTGTCATCCGGTTTGTCTTCCTAACCGAAATATCTCAGCATACGCCCAGTTTCTTCGGGGGAAAGACTAAGAAGCTCATTTCCTATGCGAAACAAGCAACAGGCTAAGGTCTATTACCAAAGAAAAACACAAGTGAGCATCAAACTATGACGTCAATGCAAGCGTGATTGGATTTCGATATGAAAAATTTCCACACTGAAGAAGCATTAATGTAGTGGAACCCCGATTTGAATAAGAGTTTTTGAGAACGGTTCATAGCAAACAGGCATCAAATAATAGAACGTAATCTGTTTTTTGGTGATGAATGCATTTAATGGCTTCTGCCTGGGTATACTACTTTATGCAGAACATGTTTCAATTTTAGGAGCATCTAAATAACCCGAGTCATTAATGGAGAACGTCAATTAATTGATCGAGTGAACTGGAGCGCGTTGTTTCAGGGGGTAAGGTGTTAAAGCTTTGATTTTGTCCATCCAAAAGCTTTCAAATTTGTGCAATGGAAAGCGCTAGAAACGGTTAAAGCTTTAATTGATGTACATGAGAAGTACAATCAATAGATTTTTTTTATTATTGTTATTTGTTTTAACTCGAAGTTGTCAAAAAATGTCTTTCTAGAGTAAGAACAGGGGAGTTTAGAATCAAAACCAAACTTCTTCTTGAGTTTTCTAAAAAGAAAATTCTCCCCTATGACTTGATACGAGTTGGTAAATAATATAACACTACAAAGTAATATGGAACGCATCCAGTTTCAACAGGTAAAAACTGTCAAACTAAATTAGTACTATGCGTATGCTACAGTGTTGTCGGTTATAAGGAGGGAATTCTCTTTTCTTTGGATTATCCTTTTTTGATAAGAAAATTAAAACTTGCTCTAATTTTTCTGAATTAGTGACGGATTTTTACCCTATTTTGGTTTAAAAAGAACCTTTTGTGAGGCAAGTGTACCAGATTAGTTTTTCTCCTTTTAATAAATCTGTACCTCAGAACCAGACTAACTTAAATCCATTTTCGTCATTTTTCGGTAGAGGGGAAACACGATTGTCGAATGCATCGTTTTTCCCCGCTACTGAAAAATGACGAAAATGGACTTACGTTAGTCTGGTTCTGAGGTACAGAAATATAGTTTTGATATTCTTACATGATTTATTTACTTTCTCAAAGATTATTGAGCTAAAAAAAATTAGAGTTTGCACTAATATTTCAGAACTAGTTACGGGTATCTTTCGTATGTCCAATGTGGTCTAGTTTTTATGGCGGCGATATTTTACCATCATGTTGTACATACACATAATTTGATGTTTCTCATGTTTCAGGACTTTTCCCGTTATATGAGTAAAAACTGAAACTGCTACTGTGCATTCACCAACAAGACATATTTGGAAACAAGAATAAAATACCTGGTTGTTAAATTTTTTTAAAGACTTTTGCTTTCTGCTCAAGTTTTCGTTTTACCATTAACCTTGGCGAGTCATATAAATTTTCAATAAGTAGCACAAATGACAGCTCAAATATTTTTCGTCTTTTACATTTAAAAGGACAGGACATGGCCAAGAAGTTTCAATAAATAAACCTCATGGAAACTATATTACACGAAATAATTTCCAAACAATGGGAAAGAGATCTAACTAGAAGTATTTTATTAGCCTTTTATCAATGTATTGGCCACGCACTTGAGGTAGTGTGCTTCATAATGTAGTTACGACTAACGTAGTTGCTTATCTTTTCATGAACATTTACAAAGTTAGATTTAAACCACGTTTATATCCTAACAGTTGAGAAGTTTAGCATCACAAATGAGCAAACCCAAAGCTTTGTAAAGTTAAAGGTAAATTTTAACAACTGTAAAGCTTCATTTTTTTTTATTATGTATAACTGTTAGATATTTAAAGAAATCTAACAGTTGTAAAATTACAAGACTTTGTGCTTTGTAAAAAAATTAATATTTTGTATCAAAAGTACGAGCAGTGACTCACGCTATCAGAAGTACAAGCGTAAGCAAAAAAAAGTTTACATCTACTTTTAAGACTATTTCATATGAAAAATAATTGAAAAAAGATTCTTGAAATGTTAGTTTAGAATAAAATCCTTGTAACAAAAGTTTTACGTATGTGAAAATACCTGTAAAATACGCTACCTGATGTAACGTGTGACGAAATGTGTCTGAAAGTCATTTGAATGTTTAGTGAAAGCACATAAACTAATTAACCCAAGAAAATTTCCGAATTTAATTTCTTAAATACAGAAAACGAATTTATAAATCAAGGCTGCAGTAATGCAACAAACAAAATAAGTTAAAATTTTAATGTGAATCTTAGAACACAACAAAGGGATCCTAGCGCCGATAAAGCTTCTGGTGTTGGAGGTAGTCATAATTAATATGTGAGCAAAAATATCAAAAGAAGGAGGGGGTTATAGGTATAATATTTGAGCACAAATCGGGGAAAAGAGGTCAGAAACCCTTCCCTGCAATTTTTAGAAATTGAAGTCCACAAAATGTAGTTTTAGTTTACATGTCGTCTTGTTAAGTGGAAGGTGGCGAATTTCCTTCATGACCCATTCTCGAGATTCGCGCTTCAGTGGAACATCAATACCTAATACAACATACTTTGGTTCCATAGTTTTAATAATGAAGACTGAATGCTGAGTCCTTGTTACTCTAAAACACGTATGTGCAATTTATATTGCAATTCGAGCGTATTGTGATCTTCCATTTCATACCACAATTGAGCAAATGTAATGAATTTTCAATCCACCACTACTCTTATTACTCGACTTATAAAAGATGCCATGTGCGTTGAAAACTAATGTCGGAGCGACTTGGAATAACGTTGCTAATTATAAGAATGACGTCAATGAATTTACTCGAAGAAAATTACGCTTGTCATGTTATGGTGAAAAAGTAGTCATAACCTTCAATTTCTTCATAAACATGTCAATATTATGTGTTTAATGCTCCTCTTTATAAATATGATTTCGGAGTAATGTAAACTCTTATTGATCCGAACACAATTAAACCGGTTTTCGCCAAATGTGGATACTCATTTAGATTTACATACTGCATAAATTAAAGTCGAGCTAGCGCAAATATGTATTTTTGTAGGTTGTATTTTGTCACATTTAATGCAGTTTTGTAATTTTCTTTTACGTAAGGGGCAATATTCCCCTTTCTTGAAATCAAAATTTAGGCTTCACAGTGTGCAGTAGCTTGTTGATGAACCTTGGATCAATTTACAGGTTACTTCTTTTAATCCGTACTTTCATTAACTCGGACTACCTGGATAATCGATTAGTCCAGATAAATGAGAATCCCCTGTAGTTGAAGAAGGAAATAATACTTAAATGGATTTATCGATTAATTAATCCATTTAAACAATATCCAGTAAATTTTAAATGGCAGTTTCATGCAAAAATTAGATCAAAAGCGGAACGATTGAAACAAGATCTCAAGTATGTCCGGCATTTTACGCTGACGTTGGACACCTGCGTCTCTTTTAAGCCGAGTTTGACAAGGTTACCCTTTACAGCCACGTGCAATCTATAGAAATGTGAATGAAATGTCAACATTCTTGATTTCGTGCCAGCAATCAATAAAATTGTCGAAATATCCCGTTGTGAATAGATATAATATGACAAACACGGAAAGAGAAGGCGATTTTAAGCTAATTGTGTTATTTCATTCAATAGTAATTTATATCTATGCTGGTATATATATAGCTAACTAACTACAATAACTTACATGATTCTTACCTATAAAAGTCAGCATAATGTAGCACATATTACGACAACGTTTAAGTACAGAAGTACATTCATTCAGGGTATCTTTGAGCCTGTTCGAGCATCATTGTTTATGTCATAGTATGTTTTAAAGTCACACAGAGCAGAAATCTTATATTATTACACACCTACCCATAATATTGCCTCAAAGGGAGTTAATGTTTTGTCATTTATTTGACTGTGCTTAAACGTAATGTCGTTTAAAGAAATATGGGCATGGAACAGTAAAGCATGCATATTCAAAGTGCATAAAACAATTCAAATCAAAGTTATGGTAAGTGAAATGTTTGATTTCATAACAAAGCATCCTGTTTTTCCTTCTTTTTTTTTTGCTGATTTGGTAATTCACATACAACATGTGATCGATTCACCAGTGAATGGACAACTTTTTATTCTTTGCAAAAAATAAGGATTCTTTTTTTTTAACAGATGAACTCACGGCAGTACACACTGCTAAAATGGAAATGACGAGAAATTGTTGTATCACAGATTTTACGTAATCATTTGATGGGTTTGAGTAATTTATTTTTACTAATACCAACGCACCTCCAAAAATATGGAGCTCTGGCATAAAAGCTCTCACAATTTTCTAATTTTTTTAAAAATAATTTCATACATCAATCGAAAAAAAAATTTATGTCACTTGTCAAATACTTTAGTTTTTAACGATGTAACTAACTTTTGAAAATAAAATTTGTCTTATCTGTTCATTTGCTTATCAGTCTATCCTATTACATGATAAAAACATAAGCTCAGTTGTAAATTGTAGATTTAAATTGCAGTTTTTAATTATTTTTTTAAAGAAATAATTTGAGCAGACAGCATTATTCAAATGATAGCTACAAACGCCAACATTACTGAATTTGTAATTATTTCTATTAACAGAATACCTTTAAACTTCGAATATTTTTCTCTTTTCTTTGGAGATATTTTATCGATTTTGCATGTCAATAGAAAACTGTTTGTCAAATTATTATGTCTAATCCAGAATTACATGATGATATTGATAACAAAATCGCGTGTTTCACTGTGAAGTGCGTGACGTTGTTCTTCACAGCTAAACGTAGTTACTATTTGCCTCAAAAGATATTTTTGCACTAAAAGTAACACAACATGTTCACAAATATCGGTACTTACAAAGATCATATTTAAGTTTCTGCAGCTAAATCATTCACTGATGTCTTTATTAAGCTAATACATTTGTAATGAAAAATTTTGAAAAGGTCTGTTTAATACTGACAGTTACTGGTTTCTATTAACATCAATAACAGTTTTCTTTTTAACTTACTATTCAGCAATATTTTTTTTTTCTTGAAAAAAAAAAAGTAAACTTTTTTTACTTCAACTTTTAAAAAACAAACGTATGCAAATTAAATTGAAATAAAAATATTAAACAAATAAAATTGTTCGATAAAAGAGAAATTAAAGCATTAAGGGACAACTTCAAGGATACATTAAACTTATCTATGCCTTCGAAAAACCGTCTAATCTTAAGTTCTAGTATTTTGAATGTTAATCCTGAAAACACAGAAACATTTTTTTTTGTTTGAACTGTCAAAACGTGTATAAATTACTTTGTAATAAAAAAATAGATAAACAAGATACAGCGGACTCTCGATTTTCGGATAGTCCCGAATTGCTGCAATGTTTTATAATGAAATCTTTTCCCCGTTGACTCGAAGTCACTTCACTTATCTGGAAGTTTTAGGCTACCTTTCTAAACTGTTTACTGTCCTAATTTTTGCTTATTAAATTTTTAGAAGCAATACTAATTAACCACTTGATTTATTTTTCATTGATGGCGTAATTTAATTGACATGATCTCCAGTCAACTCCAGATAACAGAAAAGGCTTAAATGCGCTTATTTTTTAACATTTTCTGAGCAGTCATTTAAAGATAAGTTCTTTTCAATGATCCTAATAGAACTTAGTACAAAAGGGGAGAAAAAAAAAGTTTCAAGAGGGATTGGTAATAAAAAAAAAAGGTTCAAGAGGGATTGGCAATGGAAAGCGTACGCATGACTTATCTTTCTCCAGTTTAATCAGTGGAAATTGTCATCATTCAGTGTTCTATCCATCCCCTGGGAATAGACTAAACCAGGAAATTTCCGTACTTGAAAAAGTTCGGCTGATAGCAGAGCTGTTGAATGCTCAACTATTAGAAAAATGTGCTAAGAAAGTGCAATTTTAAACGATATTTTTAGTGCATTTTTGTTTATTTCTGGACAAGAAATCGAGTTTTCGTTCTTTTTGTGTATTTGTGGGCGTGTTTATAAAATAATCACTACGAGTGTCTTATAAAAGAATCCTCGATAAGATCATTGTAAAAAAAAAAAAAAAAAAACGAATAGCAACTTTCAGCTTTAAAGCTTACATTAAAAAAAATGAGAAGTAACATTTTAGATCAGAAAATGCATACAAGATTCGCTTATACATCTCTGGTCGAAATAGAGAGGGTCTTCATTCAGGGACTTCTTTATGTTTAGCATTTAATGCAATAAATAATCTTTGAGTATAACGTAACATCCTATGTTGACGCTGTCATAAGTTTCTCTGACAATAATGATCAATATCCCGCTTCCAGAATGCCAAGGTTTTTTCTCGATTATAAAGACCTTAATCGGCTTTAGCAACAATTGTAAATTTAACCATGCAGCATAATAATAGCGATTTGCTCATTCAATTTTGTCTTCGCCTGCTCCTCTGAAATCCAACCAAGCGTAATCACAGCGTGACCCTATAAGCCGCCAGTAAGAAACAAAAACTGAAAACGACCTTATTAGATTAAAGGTGATGAGCCGATGGCGCCAAGCGCAGCAAAAACATCGCCAATCGACTGAAAACGGGCGTCAGTCGGAGAGATCGGCAGAAGTTATTTTTACTGCTATTGAACTTTTTTTTTTTCTTTCAGGAAAGGGAAAAATTTTATTGTAGGGAAAATATTGGAACGTATTTAAGCATTTCATTTTTCGCAAAACGTAAAAAATAGAAAACAGCTCTTTTTTTTTATTGCGATTAAAATAAGCATATCGATAAATCTTCAATGGAAAACGTTTTATCGAAATCAATAAAACTTCTGATTTCCAATTCAGGAATGTATAATGCATTTTTAAAGTTAAAAAGTTCTATGAATCGTGCACTGCTGCTTTTACGCAAAGGCAATGCATATTTCTCAACATGCATTTATAACACTACATATCTACATGCAATCTATCGACAGTCCTGTAACGTCAATGCATATCTGATTCAATTTTAAAAATTAGTTTGATTGTTTTCTGACTCTTTATTTCCCCATACATTTTTGAACAAAGCATTTTATCATATACTCGTAATAGTTAAGAGGATTCTGTAAACCGATATTTACACGCAATGCATACATAATTATTTAGAGACCGATTTTCAATTTTTAAAGGTGTGGGTTACTTAATATTTTGTGTTTTTAGATAAAAGAAAGGTTAACGAAAAAAATCGTTAGTTTTACTCGTAGTAATGAAACGTTTTGTTTTGAATGAAACTGTGTTTAAAGATTAATGTTGAGATTAATAGTTTAAGTTAGGTAGCACATGTTCAATCATGCAATGCCTAAAATGCTTTTTTGACGTAATTAGTCGAACATTATTTATTCCATGCGCCACAGATATCAGAAGTGCACTGAAGTCGGTGGATAAAACTTTGAGCGCTATTTTTAATCTATATGCTTTTATATGAGCTTTCGTGTTTTACTGAAATGATAATTCACTTACAAGTGGTCTCCTTCTGTTTTGGTGCTTTTGTTTGCACCACCATTGAAGAAAACCATTTCAATTCTGCATAGTTATATGATTCTGAGTAGTCGGGATGTACCCCTCCGAGAAGTCTTGAAACCACATACGAAGACATTGTGATGATTTTTATCAAATGTTATTAGTTCCGGAAAATGTTTCTGGACATTGAATGCCTGAATTTTGTAATGTAATCATATTTTGACATTAAACCTCATCAAATTCATGACAGATGATCTATTTGTTTTCAATACGAGAAATTCCATTTGCATAATAGTGGAAATATATCCCTTATGGGCTTATTAGATAGAAATTGGTTTGCAAATGTCTTCTGTAATTACATCATGAAAACGATTCCGAGTGTGAAAATCATTTGCATTATAAATTTACCTTTTCAATGCATTTGGATAAATCACTTATTTCTCCAGAAATTTTACTTGACTGTTAAGGTGTGGGATTTGACTAAAATGTTGACTCTCTAATCGAGAGAAGAGCTTTTAGTTTCATTTTAAAATAAATGCTGCTTGCTAAGCTTGAAAAATTTTTTTTTTTTTTGGTTGCGAGTTCTGGGTCAGAGATGGTTAATAAGATTAACATAAAATGCCATTTCAAAGACCCAGTTACTATCAAGTAATGGGATTCTTTCATAAGGGTAGTTTATTTATAAACTGCACCTTTCAGTTTAAAAATCTATTCAGAACCTGTCCTCCAAAAATGCCAACACACATCACAATGAAAAGGACAAGTTCGTCGTACTCCAAATCTAACATCGCACACTATTCTCTGAATTCTCGCTTCGTATAATGCTCTTGCTCTAATTTTATTTATATTTTACCACGTTTAACATAATGCACGGCATATTTTCTCCCTACATTATGTCTGGGGTTAGCAGTTATATTTCCCAACAAAATGATTTTAAAATAAAAAAATCGAGCAAGTTTAAGTGTCATCATTGATGGTGTTACCACAGTAAATGCTGTGATGAATTCGCTATGAGCTAGTTTTAACGTTTTCAAAGATGTAAAGCAGTGATAAGTAATGGGATGTAAGCGGTAGTTTTTAAGTTTTGAGAAAAACGCGTTTCAGATTTTTTTTTCCTAATATTATTTATATAATTTTTCGCATTTCTTGCTCGCGAAATCACCGATATCTTCATTTTTACGAAAGTTGTTGCTCGCGAAAATAAATGCTTTTATAGCATCAATTTCTGGTTGAATAAATTTAGATATTTTTGCGCCGAAAATTTCATGGTATCGAGAAAGAGGACAAAGGGAGGATAATCCGCACTCCCCTCAAAAATTTGAATGGCTCTAACGGAGAGGCGTGTCGTTAATGATTTACACTTGCGGACAAAGGTTCAAGACACTTAAAAGCAGGGATACCCATGGGGGGGGGGGAGGATTAATGGCACAAGTTGTGGTAACAAAATGGGGGATTGAGAGTTCTCTACATCCCTCCCCCTCTTGAAATTTTCGGCGGAAGAAAACATTTTTTTTTCAACAAGAAACATATACGGTAAAAGCATTTATTTTCCCAAGCAGTAACTTTTACGAAAATGAAGATATCGGTGGTTTTCCAAGCTGAAAATTTTATTGAATTACATAAACTAAAAATAAATAATTGAAATAAAATAGCGATGAAAAATTAAAGTTGCACGGAAATAAGTGATTTTACAGTACATATACTTTTTGAAGTTCTCCCTCCAACATGCCGTGTCTCATTTTAAATGAAAACAATCTCTAAGACAGGATAGTTTCAAGTAATTTATTATAAGTTTTTAGCCCAATTCCAAATGATGAATGTGATTGACAGTAATGAGAGGGAGGGAGTCAAAAATGGCTGAACTATTTTTTTATTTTTTTTCAAATCTCGTCTTTTTTCATTGTTTGTAATTTGTAAAAGCTTTGGCTACTGTGCTTCAACCTTTCACAGTGACTGATTTACCGTGTAGCAACTATTGCAATTGCGAAGTGGCCCCACGACCATACAGCCCAGAAAGTGATTCAATACTGCGCGTTATTATTATTTTTTTTACGTAGTTCTGTGGCAGACAAAGAAACCCTCCACAGAACATATCTTGACGGGTCCTACAGCCAGTAAATCCGACACTGCGATTTAGTAATTCAAAGCTAACACATTGAAAAAATATTTGGAGAGTAAGCACGTTGCAAAAGCTCGTTTACGATGCCAAAGGGGCGGGGGTGGGGGCTTAATAAATCGGCTTACATTAAGGGGGAAATATGCTTCTTAAGTTTTGTTAACACTTTGTTGCCGTTCGGTCAAAACTTGAAATTTCTGGAAGCTGCTTGTGTCGTCTGCAGTTATATTCAGTGTTGGCCACCCCTGGATTATTAGATAATGAGGTGAAAGATGAGTTTCAGTTCTCAACAGTAATACCATGTCACATTTGTTTTCTTAATTTCTAAAACAGGCAAAAACACAATGCAACACTTGCAAAGAAAGTCAATTAATAAAAAGTAGGGCCTCAATCCTTTTAGCAAGGGATATAAATGTATCTGTGCCTTCAAGATAAAATTTATTTTATAAATTATTGAACTCATGTAATTGAGACATCATTATCTAAATATTAGGAAAAAAGAAGGTATTTATAAATATATATATATGTATTTTTTTTTGAAATAGTGCTCAATGGTTCTCGTTTATATGGTCCTCAAAGGACCAATATTCGAGCTAATGGGAAAATTTAGTTTCTACGACTAGTCAATAAATGCTTTTTAATTTACAAAATTAGTGAGTTTACATTGAGTTTCTTGTTGATAGATGACTCAGTTACCTGAGGCGATACCTTACAGAAACGAAACTCTTACAATGGAACTATTTACACTTTTAGTTCCTTTATGGAAAAAATCCTTGAAAGAAACGAAAAAACTGAAAATCACAGCCTCAGAAAATAACGATTTCGATTTAAAAAGACAAAACATCAAAAACCCCTTCTCCGGCTATCAGTCCTCAAATAATGGGCAAAATATGTAACAGCACACCTTTTTAAGTGAAGATCCTCTCGTTTTTTATTCCAATCTTCAGGTCGATTTCGTCATTAAGGCCGGTGTCTGGAGTCCAGACGGGTCAGTCCTCTCAATTTTGGCCGGACGCCCATTTTGAGGTCTGGTGACGATCCGGCTAGAATAAGGGTCTGTAATTGCACCATGCTTCACGAAAATGGGGGGAAAAAGAATAATAGAAATAAACGGACCTAATAGTTTTGTGCTGGCTGAATTGAAATTCAGGAAGTAAGTAAAGTACGATAATGGCACAGATTTATTAGCTTTGCGATAATAAAGTGGTAGCTTTTTCTGATATATGCAATCAGAGCAAGCATAGAGTTAAATAACAGCTTAATGCCTTATGCTGTTGGTTATAGAAAGGTAGTAGTAACAAGACTAAGTATTAATATCATTCAAGTTCTTAGACTTCTTATTTATTTTGCTGAGGGCTACAACACAAGAAACAAAATCCATTGTAAACAAAATCCATCGACTAACATGCAAAACAATGAAAATGCAAACTGATAAAAAGCTACCCTTGTTTTTTTAATTTCACCTATGTGTTGCAGACTTTTTGCAAACTTAAATCTTCACAAAGAGTGCCTTTCTTGAGATTGCAGTTTTAAACCGTCCATAAAGCATTTTTTCTGTAAACAAAATCCATCGACTAACATGCAAAACAATGAAAATGCAAACTAATAAAAAGCTAGCACACCACCGTCAACACATTCATCAACAGAGTGTAAACAGCGCGAACACAAAACTGTGTCAATCTAGCACAATCAAGTGCAGAGGAAGGCTACTTTAAATAGTGAATGTAACTCTTAAATTTACTTTAACGAATACTAAAGAAACTACTTGTTGTTTGCTAAAGGACCGTAACTAATCTATTTTTATCTTAATTTACTGAGGGTTGTTGAAATTTAACATCTTACTTACGTGTAACAAGAATTAACTAAAATGTTTCTCTTTCGCTAAGGTTAGAACTGATATCTCTGAAACGATAAAATGTATTTATTTGTTTATTTAAAAAAATACTGCGCACGATACGAAAACACTTTCCGTGTCAAGGCCAAAATAAAAATAAAACAAACATAAAAGTTAAAGCAGGTATTTGAACTAGTTAAAAGTTTACGCAGTACAAACATCAAGATTTTAAGTCGCTAAAAGGCACATTAAACATGTCCTAGGCCACTACCATATTTATTAAAAATTTTACCAAACATATATAAATAAAAAAAACTACATATTAACTGACATTGTTATTTTTTATGAAAAAAAAAAAAGCTAGCTTAATTTTAACGTAGTGAAATTTATTAAAAACAGTTCAAAAAACACTGAGGATTTCTCAAAACCTGATTTGGTTTGACAACAACAATTGTTGACAAACCATATTGTTGTGGTCAATTGTATACAACAGCAAAGTTGTATACAATTGACTCTACTGCAGCAATTAATCATGTTACTATGAAGTTTGTAAAAAAGGGAAAAAGACAAAAACGTTCACTAAGGGAATTAGTTTTGTAACGTTAGTAAGTGACAAGTAAATTTGAACTGAACTGTTCAAAGACAGAGTTTTAACTTTATTATTATAGTTAGGATGTTTAGTAATGATGTAATATTAAAGATTAGAGTGCACAAGCCAAAAATACAATGCTTAGGAGTTCTTGTTATGATCGACTTACTCTCTAATTAATAAAAGTAGCATTTTCTCAAACACTGAGTAATAGCAATGTGTATTTATATTCTACGATAAAATACAATTTTTTGTTGCTAGTGCAGCTGCGTGAGAAGCTATACTTTTAGCAAACCTAGTGTGATTCTCCGATACTCATAAATTCTTGCATACATCACCCTATTAGCAGATGGCATTACCACGATATTTTTGGAGCCCAATGTCCCTACCAGACGGATTCCACTCTGCTCTTCGGTGCTAAAATGCAGTAGGAATTTAATTTTCTCAAGAGTACTCAAAGCCAAACGATCTTTCACATGCTGCAGAATCATACGACGTGTAAGCTGATGGTTTTCTTCATTTTGAAAATACACCGACTGGATCCGGGTTCGAATCTGCGCCTTTGGGGCAGCAGCTTTTGCGTTTTATGGACACCATTCTATCAGCAGTGTCAAAAAATAATCGGAAAAATCAATATATTTAAATCTGTAAAAAAAAATGATCAAAAACTCCACATGGTTTTATTTGAACAGCTTGAATAATTATTGTAATTAAATCATAAGTCGTCATGGCAGTAACTTTTGATCATTTATGCCTCATTTACATTGATTATGCATATGGTTTACCTCTCAATTTGATTTTATATCCTAAAATTGCGAATATATATTATTAAGGTAATCGATCTTCAATACAGATTTTCTGTATTGTCTCTTTTGAAAAGCTATGTCTCGCCGTCAAACCCATTTAAGTGTTAAATTACATTGTACTCCATTTTGAAACATCTCCCCCCCCCCCCTATTAACGTTTTTGGAGCTATACTTTTTCATTGCTGTTTTTATAATCATGGTAACATCTTAAAAAGCACTACTTTGTTCGCTTCGAGAACTAGACGTCGGAACGGCTTCTTACTAACTAAATTTTGTTGCTGTCGGATATATGAGATTGTATTTGCTCTAAGTGAACATTGAAATGCTTTCTTGGTAAATATATTCCATTACTATATCACTTTCATGAAACTAACTTCTTAAAAACGAAGCCTTTATGTTTTCAGTAGTTTTGTCAATAGTTTCAAATAACTTTAGTCAAATTCTTAGGAACATCTTAATACCCGCTAAAAGTTTGCTGAAAATAAGAAAACGAGACACCATTATCATTCAAACGGGAAAGATTTAAAAAACGTCCAATAAATTAAAATCTAAAATTGCAATTTTTTTTTATAAAGATTGGCGAGAAAATTAATAGCAGTCAGTTGACTGTCAACATCAATAACACCATTCATAATCATTGTTGATAATGTTCAGCTATTTCACATGTTGCCAGCTAAATGTTTCAAACAATGATTCGTTTTTTTTTTACTATGCTTGGAATAAGATCATAATAAAATAATAAGTAATCTTTCTCGAATTCTCTCTCTCTGTTGGTATCCTATTCAAATTGGATACCAACTGGTTGGTGATTAAATTGACGCAAATGCCTAAAATATTAATTTTATAAGAAGTTAATTATTCATGAAAACGAAATATAATTTATGTTTAATTCAAAATCCTGAAGCAAACATTTATGTTCCAAAGTATGATCTAGCTAACAGAAATATCCAAAACTGATATAACTGGTATGATGCTCTCAATGTGGAGTACTTCTGAGCTAGTGTGATAAAGTGTTCATAAAATATAAAATTAGGTACTAAACTTCCTATTTGGTGCTAAAACGCCTATTATAAAACATGATTGAAGACTAGAGACGGAACGGTGAAAAAAAACCCGGAAAATTTCGGGAAAACTTTTTTTTTTTGCTTTTCTTCGGAGGAGGTTATTTCCTTTTCGATAAAAATTGGAAATTTTGAAATTATTTACACAAAAAAATAAATTAAATAAATAAATAAAAATTCAGAAATGTATACTATTTACTTTCTATGCTTTTTTTCTCAAATATTTTTTCTTTGTTCAATGATCCACATGAAAACATTAACTTTGATAATGGAAGCTGTAAGATAATTTAATTTCGCTATATTCTAAGGCTCTGTATGATTTTTTTTAATATTCCTATTCATATTGGTTTCGTAAATATTTTATAAAATGATTACTCAATTTCAGATTTTAGAAAGCATAATAGAATAACTGTTCTAACTCCTATTCTTCTCATACATTAAAATAACTTAATAAACAACGCCGATATAATTTATTTAAATTTGAATAACAAAAAGCAAAGCAATAGACGATAAATAAATCAATTGAAATCAACAAAAACATTTGAAAGGATTATATAGCTCAAGCGGCTTTCAAATACGGTAGTTAAAAGTAGTTTTGCATTCGAAAAATGACTGTTAAGCAAGTTCTCTTTCACATGATACAAAATACCAGAGCATCAACTGCACATACAACGCTGGCGTCCCATTCTTTTCATAGAGGTTTCTTTGTAGCAATTATGTAAATTTTTCTCTAGCCATGAAGTGATGTCAGTCGTAAAAGAAAGTTACACCGACGAAATAAATATCTTTCTTGAAGCAAAGCATAGCAATTAAAGTTTACCTTTAAGGAGAGACAGAGAAGCGTAGCAAACGAAGAAATAAAATAGTATCCCCCCCCCCTTTTTTTTGGAAAGGAAATCAATATTGTGAATAACTTTTTTACCTAGTTACTTTTTAGTTCGTCCATTTTTTTTCGGCTAATATACAAATATTAAATTTAAAATTTTCACTATAAACTGTGGAAGTGCGTTTGTATATTTCATTTTTCTTGTTAAAATTTCAAAAGTACTTTAAATTTGTTTTGTTATTTCGTTGCAATCTTCATTTTTTGAATTTAAACATAACTGTAAATTTGCCTGATCGCGACCCACTGTTGGGTCACCTCTATCGAAGGTTTATGGGGTAGAGGTACTTCAATGATAACCACCTTTATCTTTTAAAATTTGTCAATATTTCATAAAAAAAAGCCCCCCCCCCTACTCATATTTAATACTTAGTTCTGGCAACATTTGGTTAGGTACGAAATGATGACAACAAAAATTTAGAGAAAAAAAGGTAACTCCTCAGGATTACATTTTAGGCACCAGATGAATTATTTCTCAGGGTTCACATGAAATTCAGTACAATTTGGATTCTGAAAGACTCTTGCTCCGAAAGTGTTAGGTGTCTAGTTTTTTTTTTTTTTTTTTTTTTTTTTTTTAAGTCACCGGGATTTTTCAGAAGTATATATCCATTGCTGTTTCATTCTGATTCACAACAACTGACTTGATATGTTACTTTGCAATACATTTTCTAGAGCCTCAAAACACTTTTTTGTTATATCTCTCTGCTCGCAATTTTATTACTAATTCATTTACGTCAGGCTTGCTTCTTTATTTATGCACACATTTCGTAAAGACCCTACACTATATATATTTCCTTTAAAAAAATCCATTTGTTCCATGCAGATATGGAAGCTATATTCAAGGATTAAAACCGAAACAAGATTCAAGTCGACTCCTGCCAGAGTATGCTGATAAAATATCAGTCATTAGCCCCTGCGTTGACCGTAGCGGCTCCTTTGGCCGTCAGGCTTCTAATGAGCGAAGGGGAAACGTCGCCGCAGGGAAACAGGTGCCACGAGCCCGAGAAAGCATCCGTAGCAGGTGCTAGAGCAACCCCCACTCTTTGTTCCACTTATTAACTTTCTGAGGAAATGGTTTTTCGAGCCCGGGTTCGGATGTGGGCAAGCAAGAAGTTGGGAAAAACGGAGACATCGGTAGAGATTAAATATGCTGCCAGAACGAGACGTGATTTCAGGGGAATAACTTCCTTTGTCAATTTTGCTTTGTTTACTCAGATAACGGATTTCAGTGGATTTAACGGAACGTATTGAAGATAAGGATTTTATAGTTCTTTTATTAGTGCACGGATGTCAAGGCATGGTTTTAAAATTACGTGCATGATGCATGGGCCAACTATAGGGGCCCTAAGAATAACAAGTACAATTTCTAAATTGGACATTAAATGATGGTAAGATTGGACAATTTATTTAAAATTGGATATTAAAAAGTAAAAATGTCAAAAGTCGATTATGTCCATACTAACTGGGTCATAATTGTTCAAAACGAATATAACATTTTATTACCTATCTTAGCGAAATCTTTATTGTTCTGAGGAAATCTAACATACTATTTATTTAGCTAGGTTGTAATTGTTCGAAGCAAAAATAAAATAAGTCAAGCTAAGATTATAACTAATCAATGCTTACTAAACACGATAGAAAATAACTGATATTACGCACAGGTACAATTTCTCTTGTAGAAAGTCTCATTGTAGTCTTTTAGATGACGGACATTACTCGCCTTATATTCTCCACGTTGAACCTGAGAGATTCACGAATTTTCATAAAATTTAGAACTTATGCAGCCCAACACAGCTTTGCATAAAACTATCTTATGATTATATAGAACTTCAAATCTTGAAAAGTGAAGCAATAAAGGAAAAGTAAACACATACGAAACTTTATAATGTTAGCAAGTAGGGAGCAGAACTATATCATTGATTAAAAAGACACAGAATAATTAAAAATATGTTTAAGATTTGAATGCTATTGCACAAGACTGATTGAACAGCAAGGGAAAGCAAAAAATTTTTTAAAAGCCCTCTGAGAAAAACGGAGACATGTGAGGGGAAAGGTCAGCCGGAAGCATACTGGATTGAAAATGACCTACAAGTACTTAGAAAACGATGGTATTGAAACCCGGCTGCATATATTATCAGTTTCTACATCTGACAGCAATTTGAATCTTCCAGCTAATTGGCTCAGATTGGCTCAGAGAAAAAGAAGCGAAAACGAAAGACAGTTAGCCTTAATGAAGCCAGTTAAATGCATATTACAGGGTGATACAGCAGCAGATAACACATTTCAAATTAGAAGGAAAAACTATCTGATCCTGAATAAAAAAAGTTAGTGTAATAGTAAAGATAGGTTGTATAGTAAAGATATTTTTCTTCAAAATATTAGCAAAAGTTCTTAAGTTTTATGAATTATTATTTGAGCATCAGATCTATTTATATTGGATTACCCTAAACATATATGCAAGTATATACAGAGTTTGACAAAGTACGGCAGACCCAAAAATATCTTGGTAATTAGTTCTTTCTGAAGCCATTTACATTGAATTTTCCTAAAAGCTATGAGAAATAATTTATTTTGCGCCTAAGATTTTTATTTAAAAGCCGGTTGTTTCGAATTTTTCGAGGGGGGGGGGGAGATATGTACTTAATTCGAATTATATTGAGTTACAACAAACGCATAAATGTTTATACATAAATTTCTTAAAGCCAGAGGAGGGGGCAAGTGCCCTTTCCTGACCCCGTTAATGACGGGTCAGTATATTAAGATAGTCCGAACAGAAGAATGAAAACTCCTTTATCAATGAACGAACAGTTCGTAAATTTTAAGGGAAAAAATTTGCAAAAGTTCTCTATTCAATGTATCAGCTACAGTAACTTCCTTCAGTACAGTTCCATTAAAAAAAAGGGGGAGGGAGGGATAGTTTATGAATACTAAAGTAAATATAACCAAAAGAATATCGTAAGACTGTTATTAAGTTAATACAATAGTTTATATTCGAATAACTGCAGGTGAGGCAATCATTAGTCCCAAATCACAGTACGAAAAATTTAGCTTTAATTATAGAGACCTAAGATGGCGGTACGTCATCGTTTCGTAAAAAGCACCGCAAGGCCCTTCTGTTCAGATAGCAAAAACAATCGTGCATCTCGGATTAGTGTCAAGAGGCAACGCTAAGCTTTTGCTGAAAAAGGACCATGTTTTATATTAGAAACATTTTGATAAAGTTTAATTTTGTGCTGAACAAAATCTATCATTTGCATAAAGGGGGAAATAAAGGTCAAGATTTCTAAGGATTCTTGGTCTCGCTTCTTCAAACTTGGTGATGCTCAATCAGAGCTCTTAAGCGACGGAAAAAAAATTCCAAACAGCTCCACTCTGGATCTTTAGTACTACAAGCAGGGGGGGATTACAGGGGGGATTATGGCGCAAGTTGCGCCATCAAAATTTTTGGGGGGGATTTTTTCAAACTAATTTATTTATTTATATAATTTTTATTAATTAATTTTTTAATTAAATTATTTACTGATTATTCTAAATTTAAATTATTTACTAATTTATATTTTAATTTAAATTATTTTTTTATTATTATTTATTTATTTATTTATTTGCGTGTGTGTGCGCGCTTGGAATGTCTGGAAGGGAAAAAAAAAACGATTATATTTCGTACATAATTAGTACTTTTAAAAAATAATATAGAAAAAAATAATAAGGATAATTTTAAAAAATAAATAAGTAAAAGTTAAAAAAAGAAATAAATAACATTTAAAAAAATTAATTAATAATATTTAAAAATATATAAAAAATAAAGAGGGTTGTGAAAAATTGAGGGGGGGGGGGAATTTGCGCCATTGAGCTTGGGGGGGGGATGGGTACCCCTGAGTACAAGTAATAAAATAATAATCTCATAATACAGTGAACTCTCACTTATGCACTGCTTCAGTTATGTGCCTTTTTCCCTTATACGTATTTTCAGGGGTCCGGCTCATTCCATAGTGAAATAATGATAATTTCATTCGTTTATGCGTCGCTCTAAAGTTTAATATTTCACTTATGTGCCGATTTTTTTCTTACCAAGTGCATTTTTTTTTGAATATAAATTGATTGAGATTTAGGAATGCTATATTTTTTTTCCCTTTATGTCATATTTGTTACGTTTAGTTACAATAATTGTCTAACAGTCATTGATATCAACCTATTTTGTACAGAAACATTCTGATTCATGCTGTCACTAAATTATATACCTTGTTTTAAACTGCTGAATAGGCTTTTTCACTTATGCGTCTTTCTCACTTATGCGCCTTTTCTGTTGGTCCCCTGGGCCGGCGCATAAGGGAGAGTTCACTGTAATATATTTTTTTTTAATGAAACTATCTTTCTTGAAGGGCGTTTTAAAGTGAGAATTTCAAATCACTTTGAGCAGAATTTTTTAATTAAAATCTGCCCTATATTCTTGAATTTGGCAGCATATTTTATTCGCTTCCGGTCTAGAAGTACACGAGGTTTCGAATCATATAATAACTCTGATGTCGAACTTTCAAATTCAAAGACAAATTGTGAGTAAATATGGATTGTTGAAAGGCTAAGTTCCACAAAACTAGTCAGTTACTTAATATCCGAGTTAGATGACAAATTTGAAAAAGAAAAGAATAGCAACATAGTTTTTTCGAACACAAAAAATGAAACTATAAATATTAAGTGACATTCTAGAACTTCAACTTTACCTCTGACTCACTGTGTGAAAAAATACATAATGATTATATCGACTGAAAAAAAAAAAAAAAAAACACTTATAGCACCACTGTAGAGCTTCAAATTTTTCTTCTGGTCCAAAGTGAAAAAAAATAAATATTTGATTCTATCGCATAGAAAAAAATATTTTTATCATCTTATAACAAAAATATCGAACTTCAACTGTTCTTCTGGCCCGAAGCAAGAAAAAATAAAGACTTAATTTTTTCGCTTGAAAAAAAAATCTTCCTACCATCTTAAAGGTAAACTTAAACAACAATAATTCCATGACCCATCAAGTTAAAATACAAGTACTACATGATAGAGAAGCAACGACCTTAAAAGCAAAAAAAAAAAAAAAACTTTACAATGTATTACATTCTGTTACGTTTTGCGTAACTGTTCGGAAAACTTCGAGGTTTTACTGAAGCGTCTTGAAAAATGTGCTTCATCGATTTTTTCCCAGAAGGAAAATGATCAAATATTCAAGACTCCAATTGAAACTGACAGAAATTGTCGATAAAAAACACTACTTTGGAGACAGCTATGAAAAACGAAATAGTGGATAATGTTTCGGTGTGAATAACTTTTGCGACGAAAGTTGATGTAAATGTGAATTTGCGAATGACAGAACTGTGAGCGTCCTTTACATGATGAATGAAAGTCGAAATAATTTCTTTTCCTGCTCGGAATATTTTTATGTATTTTGGAGCCTTGGCGTTTTAAAAACAAACATATATATCATTGAAGAAGAAGTTTAAGAAAGGAATTATTAGTGATTATTTGTTTTTGAAGCATGATATAGCTACTATAATACAGCTAACGTATAATAAAACATAATACAATCCCTAAAAATGTATACAAAAGTCACAAAACCCCTCAAAATTTGAATAACATATTTTTATAGCTCATACCATGGCAGAAAAATATTTAGGCAATATCAATAGCATTTTTTTTCTTTTTCTTTTGTTTGAACTTTTTAATTCATCTACGCCGAGCGATTACAACTTTTTTGAGAAATTTATTTAAACAAAAGTTATTTTAGTAAGATTAAAATTCAAAATTATAGTATACAACTCTATGAGCCACAAAAAATTGGAGAGCAAAAAAAATTTCTTAAGAGCGCAGATTATGCAACAAATATTGCGATATAATATAATATAATTCTAATAGTAGCAGTGTAGTAAAAATCAATAATGAAACGCTTTCAACTGAAAATTGAGGTAACACGCAGTTTTCCCCGAAAGTACCCCCCCTCCCCCCCCAAAAAGTCAACCTTCTAATTAAACTTAGCCATGCAAAAAAAAAAAAAAAAAAATCAAATAAAAAGATCACCCATTACGCGGCTTCTAATGATTGAAAAATGCCCAATAAGAATGCACTTACACATTACTCAAATTAATTTCTTAATAACAAAATGTTAATGAAAGGAAGGTTTTGAAGGATTTTAAAAATTTTTTCTTTGAATTAGACAAGAAACATTCACATTCTTTGGATTGTATAGCATGATGAGTTTATTAATCCTTAGACTTATAAGGTTAATAAAAATTTAACAAGCAAATTATCATGTTTTTTTTTAATGGGACCTATAAATCTCAGATATACGTGAAAAACGTTTAACGGTTTTTAAGCTAAATGAATCAGCTTAAATAATTAGCAGCAATAAATAACTGAAAAAATCTTGTTTTGAAAAGCAAGTAGAAATTCGTTCCATTATAGATTTAAATACATATCGCACATCTAATTTAATGCCGTCATACATGCACATTTTTAATTTTTGATTGTATGACACGGTATTACAGCACCAACAAGTTGGATAAAGAAATTATAAAAAGAAAAAAGAAGTGAAATCTTTCCCACTAACCCCAGCACTCCCCTACAACTAATTTGTCTAAGTTTACTGCATGTACATAATTACTAAGTTTAGTTGTATTTCATTTCAAAGTCCAACATGTTAGCACTGCAGTTCTGGTACAAAAAAAAAAAAAAAGAATTTGCACTCATGGCAGTATTGCAAAATATAAACATCACATATTTTAAAAAATATTTGAAGGAAAAACTGATAACTTTAGCGAAAATAAACCTTTTGAGCAAACCGTACAGCTTAATTAAAAAAATCAAATCTGAAGCGGAAATTTAATCCGAAGACAAGTTTATAAAGAGAAAGACACTGAACGTGAAGTTAGCAGCGATTAGGTCACCACTTTCGTGGAATTAAACACAAGACATATGTCACCATTCCTTACTCACAGGTGTGGATCCCAAATTGTAGAAGACGCAGAACCACCTTTTGTATTCTAAAAAGGAACGTTTTAAATTTAGCCCGTAGAGGTTATTCAACTTGGTAATCCTCATTTAATTCTGCCGCAAAAGAGGGTGAATCTTAGCGTAAGAATAATCACATATTGTTTTAATCTTATTTCCTAGTTCTCTATCGCCGTAAATTAATTAAGCCTTTTGAAGTAATGGATTCAAGTTTGATCCAGTAATAAAGTTAATTTAATTAAGAAATTATTCTTTGATTTATGCTTTCACACTTCAAATGACATCATTTGAAATAGAATTTCCTGGTTCATTTTTTTTTATTTGAGCTTGCGAGGACGTTAATTTTTGTTTTTTGATGTTCATTAAACAGTGTAACGTTTAATTATGTAAGCCTGCTGAAAATATAATTTCTGATATGTGTTGTCTGGTGTTATTTCACACTTATCTGCAAATATATTCAAAATATGTTTTTTCGTTTTGTTTAATGACTTTTAACTATTTAAAATAACCCAGATATTTTTTTATTTGAAAAATTTGTTGAAAATTAAAATTTGATTGCACTTACACTAAAACAATGGTATTATCCATGGCTGTATTTGAAGTAGCAATGATCTGGAATTAACATTTGCAAAAACCCTTAAATTAATTCTTCATGTTCTTTTTTTCAAGTTTTTTAAAATTTCTATCTGTTTTTTGTCGGTAACTGAAATTACACTATTGTAATAGCAAACATTTTACAGCTAATAAAATATAACTTTTATTTTTAATTTTTAATAATAAGATATGGGGGAGTAATCTATTAAAACATTTTGTAAATTATCTGATTTCTTAAACTTTAATTTTGAAGCTTCTATTTCATATTAAGTAATAGTTAATTGCAATTATAAATTGAAGTTAAAGGTTTGATGTGTAAAAGTGATAGCTTTAGCTCGATGAACACTTTTTCGCAATAAAAATAATCCTATTGGTTACTTTTCAATACTGTAAAGTTTTGACATTGAAATATTTTAGTTTCAAAAGACTCTGCATCAATACTTTATGTATAAACAATTTTGAAGCTTTTAAGTTTAATACAGTCCGTCTGTAATTGTATTCAAAATGGATTAACAACATATGATTCTTGAACTTTTAGCTGAGTTATAATAAAACTTTTAGTGGAAATAACTTTCGAAATACAATTATACGTCACTGAGCATGTAAAAAAACAATTGCGCAATTCTCAACGAATAAAAAATAAAAGGGCACGCATTTTATTATCTTTTTACTGTTATTGTTTCCAGCATATTAAGTTCTTGCACTTAAAACAAAAAGAAAAAAAAACTTCCGCGACTTACAAAAATCACTTAAAATATGTCAATATTTACAGCAATTTACGTCGTAAATCACATAAAGTATCTTTCATCACGGCAAAATACAGATCTCGCAAAATAACTAATAGAGAAGGTTGTTAATCGCCTTTACATGTCAATAAATGATCATCAATTGGCAAGCAACTGTCAAGGGAATCCTTTAAGATGTACACGAGAAGTCAAATCTATAGGAGGACTGATCATAATTTATGGTAACGCTAATCGTTGTTGGTATTACCAGCAATAAATTGTCAGATTTTGGGGGCATGCGACAAAATTAAAACCGGTTAGATTGAACCTCAGAATTGTGCTAAAATTAGAAGACAGGCATCAGTCTGAGGGAAACAAAAACGGGCAAGGTCTTAGTAAGGTAAATAACCTTCTCGTTTAACTGTTTATCCGTTATTTAGTAGGTCTAAGACAAGGGACATTGAATGCCACGAGGTGGAATGTCTGTAATCCCTATTAATCTCAGTGTTCAATAATAAAATTACACTAAGTTTTTAATTACACTGAAAAACAAATTTTAACTAATGTTCTGTTCCTCTATGTTCTTTGGGTGTTTCTTATGGATTTCAAGGCGCTGAAAAAGAATATGATTGCAGAAATTTTCTATCATCCTCCAATTTTAAGAAATAACATTTATGCGTTTTGGCTTATTTAGGCTATCCTATAATAGGTATAAGTATATTAATTTTTTCTTTTAGACACATTTGATCTATATACACCTATTTTTTTTTTTTACTTATTACTGCTATAGAACATGCAAAAAGAGAGTAGAAACATAATTCACATTAATATCTGCTTTAAATTGTCCATATAATTCAAAAGAATGGCAATTGTTCATCGATGGCTCAATAACTAGCTTGAAGGCCATGCATTGCCTATGCATTGCCATCGGTTCCAATAGCTTATTCTTGGAAAAAAAAATCTTATGTAGATATGAAGATATTGTTTCATAAAATTGACTACTCACACTATAATTGGAGCATATGTGCAGATTTTAAAGTTATTCCCATTCTCATTGGTCTGCAACTCAGTTATACAAACTATTGCTGCTTTCTATGCGAGCAGGACAACAAGGGAAAACATGAAAAAAAAAAGAGAAGTAGCCAGAGAGGCAAACAATATATTGCAGATGAAAAAAATATCCAAAATGTTCCTCTAATTGATTTTAACAAAAATATTCTCCCACCTTTGAGAGTAAACGATTGATGAAGAATTTCGTTAAAGCAATGGATAAAGAAGGGTGTGGATTTCAATATTTAAAGAAACAGTTCTCATCACTCATTCATGCAGAAATGAAGGAGGGTGTTTTCATTGGCCCAAAAATAAGAAAGCTTATGATGGACCAAAGCTTTGAAGCTTGTTTAAATGATTTAGAAAAAACAGCAACAATTGATTTTAAAAGTGTTATGACACAATTCTTACGAAATAATAGAAGTCTAACTATGAAAAATAATTTAAAGACTTGTTAAAAAGTTATATTTAGGTGTTCAACGATACTGAAAATTCACATATTAACACCTCACTTAGACGTTCTCCCTGAAAGTATGAGAAACTGTCATGAGAAGCGGTGAGCGATGAGCTTGGGGAGCGCTTTCACCAGGACATTTCTGCAATAGAAGCGCTATATCAAGGACGTTGGACTCGTAATAAGCCTGGCCAATACTGTTGGAATCTTATTAAAGAATTTTATGATAGGGCTTATACGAGATCATTCGCAGTTAAACCATTTACAGCTACAAAAAGTATGAAATAAAGGACTTTTTTTACGAGTATTATTATTTTTTTCGTTAAAATTTCTTAAATTCTTCTAAATTTTTTAACAATATATATTTTTTGTGTTTTATATTAGTTTTAAGCCTTATAATGGTTTATATAAATTGGTAAATGACAAAAATACTGCATATGTATTGCATAAATGTCATTAAAGTGATATCTTCAAAATTTTGGATTTTTCAAAAATCTGCGAGTGATGGAACATTTTTATTGCCATATTCTTTTTTAGCACCTCCTAAAATATAAAAATCACCACTTACTCAATGAGGAACAGAAACCTTGTTTACCAGTGTTATTTAGTCTGAAATATGTAGATATTTTCTCACCACAAAACTTTTTGTTTGGACAAGGACACGCACACACAAAAATATCATGTCCAATGAATGATTGACCATTCGCAATACAACCGTTTTTTGCAGCAATAATATGGCGTGTCGCAAGATAAAATTCGCACATATGCTGAATTTCGAACAGCAAAATATTCTCTCTCAATCCATGTTTTTCTGCAATAAATATTCTAAATTGTAGCAAATGTATAGAAAATGTAATTTATTATAAAAACGCCCTCGATCAGCTAAATTGTGAACGATTTTTTCTGAGCTCAAATAAATTTAATTCCTTTCATAATGTTGTACATAAAATTTTATGTAATTCTGAAAAATAGTTTCGTCGTAAGTTCGTCGTCAATCAATTTAAATTAAACTTTTGCGCCTTTTATTACAAAAAATGTTAATAATTTTTTATATTAACTCGTGCATTCGTCTACACATGATACATGCATAAAGTTTTTTGTTCATAGTACAGTAATCTATCACACTTGCAACCATTTTTGTGTGTAAAGCACCAAAATACGAATTTCTAAATCTTAAAATTGTTGCAGAAGGTGTATATCAAGTATCTAATAAATTTATAGATAACTAAATAAAAAACCATTGACATTACAACAAATGTGCAATAAAAAGAAAAAAAAAACTTGCTGAAAGCAACTCTTCAAAGTTCGTTTTTACACATTACTGAATCATTGTTAAAATACCACTTACCTGAGACAGTTTTCGTAAAAGATGACTCTGTTAACGTTCCTCAAATTCAGTTCACTTACCTTGAAGTAGTGAAATTTTCATTCCGCTCGTCTTCAGAAACATAAAAAAAGTCTTGAATTGGCTTGTTGTCAAAAATAACACCATTTCATTTTATGACAAAGAATAAAACACTTCTCTCTTATGATACATGAGTCGTTTTCATGGTAAGTAAGAGCTGCTTGGAGATAAGTTAAACGAGGGAGCAATATTACTGTGAGTTTTGCGTTAAAAAGAAAACTTACTGAATGCGATTTTAAAGAGAGAGTAAACAAACTTTTCTAAACTGATTTTATCTTTACTGTAAAGATGGTTGTATTTCTTAATTGAAGAGAAAATCGTAAAATTATTTAATATCTCTTGTTGTGTAAGTAAAGAAGATTGTGATTTCTTAAATGATGCAACGTTAACGATAATCAGCAGCTAAAGTTTTGATGGTTCTTAATTGAGACATAAGGCCGACAATTGAACAATAAGTCAGAGGTATCATTTGAAATTTCGACAATTAGCGGATTTTTTTTTTTTTTTTTAAGGATTCAGAAATTAAAATTAAGTTACAGGATTAAAATGATTTTTTGTTGTATGTAGAAAATAATAATATTTCGGAGAATGAAAAACAGCACCCCGTTATCAAATCTTGGTTCGCAGCCTCTTTCATGCAAAAAACCGATTAGCAGTAGTAATTCTAATCTAATATTTCCTTAAGCTGAAAAATGTCAGAAATTTGGCGAATATTGGGGAAAAAAAAACCAAACACAAGTGCACATAGCCTCCAACAGAGATGGCACGGCACACCCTCCTCAAATGCAACTGGGCTACCTCTAGAAGAAGAGCTATCAAACTGAGATCAAATCCCCACTCAAATTGCCCTCTACAATTTTAATGGCACAATTTGCGCCGTGAAGTTTACCCCCCTTGTTGCCACCCCTGATATATATTTATACACTATTGTTTACATAAGATTTTGTTTTCAAATATTGTAGAGATGAAGGCAGCGGCGTGTTTATTGTAATATTGGCCTGGTAGATATTTCCACAGCATCAAACTTTTTCCATGTTGTCTTCAATCTGTTTCACATACCTCCCTTTTCCCAATTATTACGCATCTCTATTCCTGCGACTGTCTGCTAAATTATTTTATTTTTAAAATCAAATAAGGTATTTTTGTTTTGTTTAAATAGTTCACACATTTTTATGCAATGTTTTTTGACACATTTTAAAGTGTACTTTAGTATAATCATTTAAACTTCGAACCCAAATTTTGTTGCAACATGCCTGTGTTGATATTAGCTCAAAAGTATCGTAAGCTAAGGTATTAGTTTACATGAACCAAACCTCGTATAATACCTAAAACTACATTTTTATTCTGCATTGAATGTAAATAATACTAATAACATTAAAGTTCAAAATAAAAAAAAGTACAATAATGTCCAAAGTGCTTTTCATTGCGAATCCACTGTAACTGAAAACAGAATAACGAAAACTTTTAGCACGTTCTCTTTTTGACTACTTTCGTAACCAAAATACTACAGCTGCGCCATCTACCGTGCATTAATAGCGAACCGTCATAGAAAGCAGTTGCCTGATGTAAGGATGGGCAAATAGTTTTTTCCTCGATCACTAAAAAGTAATTCGGCTTTAGAGGATACTCTAAAGAGCTGTTGCAAAATATCAGAACAGTTTTCTTTTCAAATTATATGAGAAAAATTTACTATATATTTTTCAGTACGTTTTTTTAATAACAGTAAAGCATGTATTTTGAAGCTTATTGTGGCAAGTTCAGGCACGTTGCAAGTTACTACCTGCCTGATGATTGATGAATGTTACAACTTGTAACATTCATCAAGAGTTAAGTTTGTTTTTCTGAAAAATAAGACTAGTGAAAAAATATTTAACTCTTGGAAACACTGAATATTTGATTTAAAGTTTTTCTTGAAACTGAGACACAGATATTTGCTGAAATTTCTTACAGAAAATGGGGTGTGCCATTGCTCTGCGTAGACCCTTGGGATATGATTTTTTTGATATTTATTACAGCGTATAAAATGCTATAGTTAATCTCATGAAATTTCCCCTTCGGAATTAAACGGAAAAAAAAATAGAAATTCCTTGGAGTTCGATATTTTAACCGATAATAGTGATAGCACTTACAAAATAATAAATAAAAGTAAAAGAAATAATAATATGAAATAAAAATAATCAAAAAGAAAAACACTTGCACCTTCAGTTAAGCCACTGCAGTGTAAGCAAAATAATTAATATTAAAAAAAAAGAAAATGAATTATTTGTGCAGCAAAATACATTAAAAAAATAACTTGCTATTGTTGGTAAAGAGGCGTATTTTTTTTTTTTTTTTTTGAAAAAAATTTAAAAAGGGGGGAGAGGGAAAATATTTATACATTTTTCTTAAAGAAGGTAACTGGATATCCGAAGTCATTTATTTTTTCACTATATATTTTATATTTTTAATAAACTAACATCATAATAATTCATCATTTATTAAAAAAAAAAAAAAAAAGGAAACTTTCTTTCAAATTGAGTTCAATTTTTCTTATGGCTGGGAAAAAAAAAACACCAATCATTGAATGACGTGTTTAATAATGATATTTTTCTCCTGGTTAAAAAAGAAAAACTAAAATTTATTCTGCTCAGGACACCTTTTTTTTTAATATACACGAGAAAAGAGAAGTCACTTACCTTCCAACATCTAAGAGTAAAGATTCGCTTATCTTCATTAGTTGTATAAATCTTAAAGCTGTTTGAACCTTACGTATTAGATTTATGATCCCAGTTCAATGGATACTGAGCTTGAACAAACTTTTGACATAGTGCTTGTATCAGTAGTAATAGGAATACACGGATTTTTAACAAAAATATCTGAAACTAGATTGTGCATGAGTTTTTACTTACTATATAGGTATATTGTGATTATGATACAGATATTGTATTTAACTATGCTTTTGATGTAATGGCTGCTTACATCACGCAGTCTTGATAAACACGGCTAGAGCATTTATGTATTCATATTAGTAGATATTATGTATGTAAGGAGTCGATATAAGGAGGGATTTCTTGCTCAGCAAAACCTTCTAGCTGTAATGGTTGTGTTAGTTGCAAGTGAAGCACACCGGTTTTAGAAAGCATGGTTGAAAAAAACAAATACTTTTAGGTATTTTATCGCACGACCTTCTATGAATTTGCGTATGCGTCAGGTCTTTTCTGATTTTCTCAAAATGGGGATGAAATGCAAAGGAACATTCAACGAGGAAGTAACAAGTGTATAAAAACTGAAGACATCAGGAAGTGCGCCTCCTTTCCCTCTGTCACCTCTTTTTCCAATGGAACCGTTCGTGGCTGACAGAAGCGGAGTTCGAAAACAAACAGTAATTGCGGTTTATAATAGATAACATGTTTAGTCAGATATCGGATGCAATGGTTGCTTTAATTGTTGGGAGAGAGTAATTTAACAAAAATAGTTAAAATAATTCAACTTTCAACATTCTTTTAATTGGTTAAGTTATGTACTTCTTACCTAGACTCTTTCTATTTAGAATATTGCATTTTTTTGCACAAAAAAACACTACTTGTAATAACAACATACTATACTTCATGTTTTAATTTTTTAGGCTAAACAACTTTGTTGACAAGGAAAAAAAAAACGACAAATTTTAGTTTTACTTATTCCTATAGTTATTTTGCACAACTTCGATCGTCCGCTTTAGTAATATAAAAACTGCTTCGTACTGATATGTTCTTTTGTGTGAGTTTTCATTAACAATGTTTTATTTGAAATACTAAATCAACCTAATAAGTATTTAATACCTTTTGCGCAATATTTTTAAATGTATGGCTAAAATTAATAAACAGTTCAAATTTAAACCATCAACTCTCGAAAAACTACATTTTTTGTCATTTTCTCTTCTTAAATACCAAAAAAAAAAAAAAAAAAATCACTTTACCTTCTTCTCTAGTAAAGCCAAGAATATTTCATGCTAGTCATGCATTAAGTATTAATGGGTTTAAATATTATCTTTTAGTATTCATTAAATATTAGCCTAAGCAAAATATAACTAGAACAATGATTAATGTAACCTGATACTCAGCTATGAATAAATAGTTGAGACACGTTAGCAACACGACAATTTTCAGTATTAAATGGAAAAGAATCAAGATAAGTGAGCATTAAATTTTTTGACACCAGATTTAAAGACTGCCTGCAATGCATAAAGAAAGAAAAACTGAAGAGAGCTATGTACAAAAGTTTAAACTTAAAAATTAGAAATGTTCAGAATGCAAACACAGAGTTATTTTTAAATAAACTACGACAGCAATGCCTAAAATTAGATTGGCCAGAGTAATGTACTTTTCTAGCCGTCTGACAGAAATGGAAGTTTCAAGGTTGTTTGAAGATAAAATAAAATTAGTTCACCAGTGAAGGAATGACATTTATTCCTTTCCAAGGACTGCTATCTAAAGTGTTAAAACTACATTACAGTAAGTATTTTCAAATAAAACCTCAGCACAATGAAATGTTGCAGTTCTTAGTAACTAAATAACATATCTTTAATCTAAAACATAGATTCGCTGTTGTAAAATATGTTTCCAGATACATGATAGAAATTCAAGCTTAGAGATTAATTATAATATTAGGACTGTATAGTTAGTTACAGTTCTTAGTAACTAAATAACATATCTTAAATCTAAAACACAGATTCGCCGTCGTAAAATATGTTTCCAGATACATGACAGAAATGCAAGCTTAGAGATTAATTGTAGATAAAGGAGAATTACTTTACCAGAGTAAAAAAACACGGCCAAGAGACTTCTACGGAATAATATTTTCAGCAATAAAATATGATGCAATAAGAATTTTTAGGATATTAGTCACTATCCGAAAAAAAGGAAAAAAAAAAAAGAAAAAGTCGAGTAAATAACCAAAGTAGCGCCTAAAATTCGGTCAGCCGAGTAATGCATTTTACCAGATATCTAAGATTAATACAAGTTTTATGGCTTAGTAAATTTCACCAGTTTAGGAACGCTGTAATTTTTTTTATCTTCAAGAATTTTATTCATTAGCATTTTCTTATTTATTAAAATATAAGACGAAACGTATTTTTTTCAACAATAACTCTTTCGCAAAAAGATGCCCAAATCTCTTTTTATAAATGTCAACAAATGAAGCACTTAATAACCAGAGAGAAACACACCAAGAAAATGACTCCATCGCAAAACCTCTTAATAACATAAAAATGAGGAAAAATTGCTCTGTGATGTCAATAAACTCCGAAAGGACAACGCTGCAGAATGTTCCAATTATTAAGGGAAATTAATTTTTAATTACCCATATTTATTTTGTTCCTTTTCCAAGTAACTGCATTTTAATAGGGCAATTAAAGGAAAATCATTAAATAAATATTCTTCAAATGCGTTTCCTCAACCTGCGGGCGTATAAATCGATAGAACATATGAATAACCCTCCTTAAATTGGCAGTTCGAAAATATTTCTAGCTTTAGAAGTCGTTTCACAGGTAAAGTTAAAACATTTGGACTTCCAGAAATCTAGACACTATTCTTGAACATGACTTTTGAAATTTATAATCTGTAAAAGAGACGAACTTTGGAATCCGGCATTGTAACACAATGTTTAGCAAATATTTGTTAAACTGTTTGAAAACTAGTTATCATGATTAACCAGTCGACACATGTATGAACTTGAATCTCTTGGGCTATGAACTGCAAAATCTTTTTAATGCTACGAGAAGATGAATTCCGGATTAAAAAATCCTAATTGTTATCTTAGCTAATAAATAAAGACTGAAAACCGTTAAATGTACCTCAAAAGTCTAAATAATGAAAATGATAAGGTTTCTATTTTGGACACATCACAATGGCTGCTTTTATGAAAAAATAAAGTAATAAAGTAAATAAGTAGTATTGAACATTTGAAAAACATAAATTAAGAAAATTAAAGCAATTTGTTATTCTTTATCAAAAATTTATTGATATGCATCGTTGTGAAGAAAATATTGTCACTAGTTTAAACAAAAAAGCATTTCAATTGTCAATCAGAATCTTAAAGGGATGCAGAAATTTTGATTTGATCCTGTGCGGTTTAACTGCGAATTCTTCAGAATTTTCTGTGCAATTATTATTCTTTAGATTTGCAACACATGTAGTTTTTCGTTTCGATCTAGAAATTTGAACTCCACAAAGATACCATTAACTGATATGCAGTCTAAAATACCAAATGGCTATAGTGTTTAGAAATCACATTGAAAAAAAAATTTATATGACTGATATGCGATGAAAATGTCAATTTTTAAAACTTAAAAAAAGTTAATAAATGCAAGATTGTCTAGTGTTATGATACGTAACAAACTATCTTGACACCCTCCTCTCTTGAATTACTGTTTTAATATTAAAATAAAATAAAATATAGAAAGAAATAACAATGTTAACTTTATAAAATAAGCAAGAAATGGAACGTTCTACTACCGAACTAATGTCAAAGTAGAGTAGTGCCAATTTTTCTGCATATATTAATTAGGCAAACTATGTTTCATGAACTAATTTTTCAGATTCATCAACTGAAACTGATGCTAATTCTGAGCCGACTATTCACTTTTAATTTATAAAATTAAACTGAAACATCTTGCAAAAACTGAGACGTAACATTATTAATTCAATGAACTGGTAGAAGTACAGTACATGACTGGTCTTGAAAAATGGTTAATTAACTATTTTGAGGCGAAAACTGCTACAAAACTCTGACATTTGATTAAAGAAAGAACATTTTTTCCAAAAATTAAAAAATGTAGAAATAAAATGAAAAAAAAAAAGGCCCACATATAACTAAAGAATAAGAAAATGAATCAGAAGTTCAAATTGAAACTGATAAAATAACAGAAAAAAATCACTTAGACCACAAAAAAAGGGAAAATTACTGCAGCCAAATGTATTTTAAGTTGTTTCATGGTACAAACCCAAAACTATACAATTAAAAGTTACAGCAATAAACTTATTGTATGTGCTAGAGACCAGAATATTGCTTTCGATATTTCTTAACGATTCGAAAGTTTAGAACTGATAAGAAAGTAAGCATGATATTCTTCGTAAGAAAATAAAATCTTGCTTGGAAAGTTTGGTAAAGGCCAACAGGACCACCCCATTCCAAAAATTATTAAAGAAAGCTCCAAAATTTCCTTATCAAACCTAAACTTGACAAGCGATGAATCAAAGCTTGTAGTAATAATCTCTCGGGTCATAACAATGATGATAAAGTAATCTAATTTTGACTGCCTTTAGTCCTTGTTAGTATTTCTTCCTTCATGACGGGGAATAAATGACTCTTAAGAATTGACTGGCGGACAGCCAGCTTCATCAGTCACATGACCGACTGCACGGTGGATACAGCGTAATCAGGAGATGAGGAAAAACTTTGGAAATAAAAAATTGCTTCATTTAAAGAGCGTTTAACTTTGGGCCTTAAATTAAGTATTCAACATTTATTAAAGTTGCGAGAGCGAATTAAATTTAGAGATCGTTCAATCATGTGTTTCAAATAAGGTTTTGTGGTTGTTGCGAAAACAAATTAAGGCGTTTGAAGTAAGAGAGTATTCAGATTTGAACTTCATTTTATACGTAGTTAGTGATTATACAAAAAAGTGAGACAGAGAAAATCTTGAAATTAAATTTAGAGCACTTCCTTGCAGCGACAAATCGAGCACGACACATTTAAAACATATGTGTGCAATACAGTATTGAAATTAAATTCAGCAAAAAGTTTATCTCTGCACAAAGATAAAAATCCGCAGTTATAAAAGTTGTGAAAAGTTATTAGGGTTGTAAATTATCAGACACCGGTTTATTTAGAGTGTGCTTCCAATAATGCATTCAACACACAAAAAATGTGAAACATTATGGGATAACACAGGATCGTATTTAAGGGGTAGGTTTTTAGGGTTCAAACAACGTCCGATATTTTTCAATACTAATCCAAAAAACTTTTCAAGTTACTTTTTTTGGTTAAACAGTCATTATTACTATTTTATTTTTCACTTTTTTTCTCTCAATTTTATTTAAAAAGAGAATTTTAACATTAATAAAGAATTGTACAATTCTGAGTATAAAAAAAAACATTTAAGAAGTGCGTGTATTCAATGCGTATACTTGAGCGCACGCATCTATTTTTATGAGTTATTAAACAGACATCGAATATTTAACAGTGGTATTGTAGTGTACCCATAAGATTTGTTTTCTTCATTATTATAGGTGTGTAATATTTTACATTTGTTCATGCCCATGAAGCAGCGCCTCTTTATTTAAATAAACTATTTTAACAAATCAATAAAATACATGAATAAAATCAAATTTTATTGATTATATAGATTTCACGAGAGATGTGTTTAGTAAAACTCTTCCCGAAATAAAATTCTGGTTACAGCCCTGGTATGACATAATTTTTAAGTAAAATTTCCCACCTCGTAATCTTATAATGTAATAGATTTTGTATATTTTTTTTTAAAATCAAACTTAGATTATAATAAAAAGACCCCAGTTATACTCATAGAAAAACATCATGCTTACGTGATTTACTGTTTTTTTCCCAATTAGTGGATTAAATAACGGTGAATCTAATCATTAAAACAATTGAATTCAAACAATATATTTGCCAAGAGACGAATGGATCTGACCTCTTGATCTCCAAGTTTTAAATCATAAAATCTTAATCTTGGCCACTGAAGCAGCAATCAAATGCTAATAAAAAATAATTAGTTATTAATGAATCAATGTAACATACAAATTGTTGGTTTTAGTAATTGGTATATTCAAACTTTTAACATAAGTGTTAGATTATAAAAACCGTTACATTTTATGTGTTATTGAAGGGGAAGTGGATAAAGGTGATATGTGACAATTTTTTTAATTCCTAGAAAAGCTTTAAAAAAAGTTATTTATTTTTAATTAATTTTTCTTGACCAGTAAAACGGAGTCATATTCTTAGTTACCAGCCATTTCTGCGACTAAGGGGACGTGATACTGAATTATCACCTTCATCCATGGTAAAAAGTACGTTTCAAAAATTATCATACATCACTTTTATCCACTTGCCCCTTCCATTACTGTTGAAGAACATTAGTCTGAAGAACTCAGGCTGCGTCATGCTTCCAGACTTTTAATAATTGCTTTTCTTGGTTTTTTAAAATTGCTTTTCATTTTAGATTCCGAGCATCATCTTTAGTCTTTTCCCCCACTGCGACGGGATACCAAAATTTTTGGCAATTGAAAATTTCAGGATTTGATAGAAAAATTAAAAGTAGTGTTTTTAACTTTTGTTTTCTCTACCGTAAAATTTTACAGCAAAATAGGATTTTACGGTAAAAGTTACTGGTAACATTGACGATAGTAACTTTACCGAAAAATTTCAGGAAAATTTTTAGCAGTGTAAGAAAATTAAAAAACAATTGGAAGACCAGGTTTAAAATTCCGAACATAAAGTACAAATATATCAGTAAAAATGTCACAACCGTGCAAATAGGTAGAGCAATTATTAAGCATATGTGAGAAACGCCGAGACTACATAGCGGACAAAAGTAATTCATTAACTAGTATTAAGTAACGGGAGAGGTTGGGTCACGTTTTCTTCCCTTTAATTTGTTCGGCAGAATTTAAAAGTGTGGAGTGATTAAACGGCGCACGACACTACTCACTGCAGCAATAAACTAATCAGCGTATTTAATGCAAGGAACTGCATCGCATCCAGGCTTTGGGAAGAAAGGACTCACTTTCTCACACACTCAGTTTTGCGCAATGGCATGAAAAATAAAATTGAGTGAAAACGAAAGTATTCATTAGTCATAGCGTTCAAGCGGGACTAATGAATGCTTTCTTCTTTCAAAGGGCGATAAATGCAGTGATACGGATTTATATTCGGAATACTCGAAGTTAATGAATTTCATGGAATGGAAATTAGCAACTTTTAATAAGATTTGGTATTGATTCTGCCCTTATCAGACCGCACTTACAATTGTCGCTTTCAGATATTTTAGACGTTATGACTAGACGTTATGTTTGAGATGATATTATCACTTAAAATGAGACTTTATGTACCGTTTCATTGTGTTTTCAAAAGGCGACATCTTAGATTTTACCCATAAGGGCAGAAACATTAAAAAAATATCAGAAACGTGTATACGTTGCAAGAGACCTCTTGTGGAATGCAATATGAAATACAGTTTTTTTAGATGTTTGTTCTCAAATTTGTACCCTTTTGTAATGCAAAAGGAATTCCTAATAACTTTGTAACATATTTTATGAAATCTTTAAGTTAACGGGCTGGTTTGAAACAATAACTGTGCAAAATTAATTAGACTGGTAAAATCCGCTGTTTTGGAATGAAAGAAATTTTTCTTTAAGTTTTGGCTTCATAATAACTCCAGCACGTCAATTTAGAATAATGTTCATTTCATAATTTATGACTAATTTGTAAGACATACAAGGTGAGTAAAAAAAAGAGTTTCATTGTAATAAAGTATTTGTTGAAGCAACATTGTAGTTAAAACTCTTCATTTAATATTAATTGCGGATGAGATCTTTATTTTCATGAACATCTTATTTGCACTAAAATACAATGTGCGTTTTTAGGAAATAGCTTAGAAATAACAGCTTAAATTTAATAAAACAAAGATTAGTTTAAAAAGTAATTATAATTACAAAGTGGCAAATTCAACAAAGGTATATAGGAAATAAAAGTAGATATTGTCGAAGAGCGGTTTTAAATAGTGTCAAATGTAGGGACGCATTGCCTTCAGAATTACTTCCCATGATTCTGAATAAGTGGAACTAAATACACTTGTACTTATAACCATTAGCAAACTGAATAAGAAGAATGAAATGATAATTTACGAGTTCATTCTTCCTTTGAAAGATTTAACTGCTTTTTCGTCTGAGGCTGGCTTTTCATAGTCGAAATTAATTCACTGAAAAGTGCGTACTGCCACAAAAGGCAAAGTGGTGGAAGTCATATAATATTAAATTTATTATCTAATAGACTAATTTATTCAAGTCAATGATTTATTTTTTCTGTTCTTCCATACAAAACGCACTTGTACTTGGTAGCTTCTATGAAAAAAATCACGTGACGTCTAAAAATAATTCAATACTAGTTCAAGTAAGCTAAAACTATACATGTTTTCAGATCATAAAAGATGTATTTCAAAAAATAATTTATTATTAATATTCTGTTATGGAAACGGTCGTAAGAGGAAAAAATAATCTCAGAAATATTCGCATACATTTGTTTTAGATGTCATCACATCTCAGTATATTACTGTCTCAGAAACAACCGTATATTTTTATCTAGAACCTACGTAAATCAGTTTTCGCACTGAAATAAAGCTTGAAACGAACTATTACGTTTATATGCATTAGGAGACCCTTGGCTCTCAAAATAATGCTCTTAATGATTAATCTTCTCAAACACAACATGTTCTGATAATTTTAATTTATTTACAAATAGTAATAAAGTAATTTAAAAAATGATCATTTTTATTATTTTCTTTTTCAGATTATGTGACCGTGTGCCGTAATTTATTACGTAATCTTTCTATTCTAGAACTAAACTATTTTTAAGACAATATTGTAGAGTAGGTGGTAAGCAAAAATTCACACCCCATTTACAGATTTATCAACTATTTGTCAGCCCTTTTAGAATAGGAGAAAGCTTATATGATTCAAATATATTGTTCATAGAATTGCATAGTGCATTCAATGAAATTCTGAAAGAATTACATCCTAATTCTTTAAATGTAGGTCTATCAGCAATTAGTGTACTTTACAATTCCTTAACCCCTTCCCTTTTCTTACTGCTTTTGATTTTGTTTTTGTGAGTATAGACAGACAAAATACAACTGTTGTTTGTGTTTCTTTTTGCACAATGAAAATATGAATCAACAAATATTTTACAATGTAACCCTGGTCTATGAATCAAAAGTGTAGAGTTTAAAGTTTGACATCAAGTTTAGACTATAATGTCTATGAAGACTCTCGTTCTAGGAAATAACGAGGATTGCAGCAGTTTGCTCATGAAAATCGTTTTTGCACCCTTATGAACAATACTCTAACGAAGAGCAGTTATACAATGCTAAATAGTGCAACGAAATATTTAAAGACAAACTGGATCTCCCTTCATCATATCTCCAAGCAGTCTATTACGGATGGCAATGACCGTAAATTATGACGTAGATGAAAGCTGGCGACTTTTACTTGTTGTATATAAAAGCTTCCTTTTTAACACATAACTCTTCTTAAGCGTTTTTTGCTTTTTGACGCGGACACAATGAACGTGCAAATGATATGTGAAATTCAAAGTCTCCAGACCTCGTTACATTTTCCAGTTACTGTTGATTTTCCACGCAATACGGAAAACATTTTCTAAGCATACGCAAAAGTCGAATAATAAAATGTTTTACGCTTTACCGAAAGCTCACATGATAAATATAAGTTAAAGTGACAATAAAAAGGGTATAAACAAAAAGGAATTCTAAGATTGCTGCGTCTGCAGCATGCCATGATTTCTAATCTGTAAATGACTGCAATCATGTTTAAGTTAATTTAGCTGTCAGCTTTAAATAAGAAATTGATTTAAGAACAAGAAAAACATTGTTTTAAACATTGAATGGAGTTTGCTCTTGATGTCATGGAAAGTGTAGAAAGAGGAATTCATTTACAAGGAGGGCTAAAAAATAAATTAAATCAATATCAAAGCAGAATCTGATTTTGGTATACACGAAAAAAAAAAACCTTGAGCACTTCTCGTACAAAATTCAAACAAAGGAATTATACTCATATATGTAAACCGAGTACGGTTACTTAAATACGGGGAACTGTACAAGTTAAAAGAAATGCGTAAAAATATATTGAAAACTAAACTAATGTATTAATCAACGTTCATGACTTCAGATACGAGAAAACAGAAACCAGAGTCCCAAGCATTAGTTGTCAAGATGCACTTTTTATATCCACTGTCATTATATCAAAATAAATTTAGCAAGAAAAGAAGAAAGCTTCGACAAAGCATGATTTAAAAATATTACTGCAGTACCATTTATCGAAATCAAGATTACTTGTCACATTGAAGGAGAATGAAGTCTAAAAGACACGCAATAGCGCAATTGAATTTATTGGAATGTGGTTAAGAGTATTATTTCTGAGCTTCCAACTATAATTCGATTCCAAGGAAAAGAAAATATTTTAGATTTTTTAAAAGAATTTTAGGTAAGTGTTAGTAAAGCAACTGAAGACTAACAACACAAATCGAAGAAAAACGTCGAATACCAATTAGCTGAAAGGATTAGCCTTTCTGGAACAGAACAAATGACGTCAAGCTAAGCAGACATCATCAAGGTGGACTATCACTCTAGGTCAATGGTACTGCTTTGATCGGAGACAGTAGATCCAGGATGGTTTTCAAAACACTAAAAATTTGGAAGCAACATGCATGATGCCAAGTGATTTCAACAGAAAGCTACCGATTTACCCCTGGAGGGGTGGGGGGACAAGTTAAAAATAAAAGGGAACAAGTTAAAAATAACAAACTGGAAAAGCTTGAGAACATACTAAATTGCCTAGAGACGCATTGTTTTATTCACAGTCAGGTCAGAAGAGAGGATTAGTCGAAAACTAAGAACACACGGGAATCGGTGCAAAATAAATTTTAAGAGTTTTATTCGGAGAGGTGCCCTGCTGATGAAATTGACAAGAGGCTCACCTTGTCTCTCAGCGGCCCTGTTCAGAGTGTATAACTAAGCTGAGCAGTTTAGTAGAGAGAGCCAACGGGGTCCGCCTCCTCACCGAGTTCAAGGGGGCTGAGCATAAATACAGACGTAGTCTTTCATACAGGTATACTTACAGTTTTATTTAACGTAAAAATAAGCAAATAATACAGAAAAGTATAGAATAAGATTGCTCCAGTATTTTCAATTTTACTTTTACCATTAGTGCTCTTAGGTACAACTACCAAGAACTGCAATTCTAGAAACGTATGCTACATGTTGAAACAACGGTTGTTACTTTTTAACTCTTTTTCAGCTATTTTAAATATTTCACCTGTCTGTATGCTAATATTCTCATTACTATTTCATGTTATGACAATTTCATACTCATCTCTTTTTATCTCAATTACCGACCATCATTACAGTAATTTTTAGAAATAACTTTTGAGCTTAGCAATCTTCACTTGTGCCTACTGCTATTATTATTGGAAAGCAACAACACATTAAAAGCATTAAAAGTCAGAGTAAAAGACTACTTTTTCTTGTATATAGGAAAACAGTTTTTAAAAGTGTTACACCGCTATCCATTCCATCATTTACATCTAATAGGTACATTAAAGAAAACTTTACTTACAAAATTTTTCAACCATTTTAAACTTTATTGTTCGCGTAGAGCTCTGGAAAATAATTTTTGAACAATTCACTCTGGTTTGAGGTATTTTCCAGTCAAATTTCCCAACATTGCCAAAATCATTCGTTTTTCGTGAAACAAATTTTGTAGTCGGAAAAGTCAGTTCTGTCAGTAAAGTTACTACAAAAGCCATTACCTCATTTGCCGTAAGATATACCAAATACGAAGTGTCAATGTTTAAGCATTGTTAGCGCTTTTCAAATTCCTAGGTGACAGCTGCGTACGAAAGAACAATGGGAAAGATTTCGAGGTGAAAATAATATACCTTGGCTAAAATGGAGAAAGATTCTGTAATTTACACAGTGTGGCTTCATAAAGTGCCAAAATTTACTGAATGCTTTCTGAGAATTCTACAAATAAGCGCAATAATCGACTCCATTCAACATTCTAGGAATTTAACTTCTGTCGCAATTCGTCTTTGCATTATTTGCAAATGAAAGAGCTTGTTGGGAATGAATTTCATTTTGAAATTAAAGTACTGTTGGGCATTGTAATAACAAAAAGGTCTTTCTTGTGACAGCTATTCTTTTCACAGTTAAATGAAATTGCATTTATTTCATTTCAATTCATTATCAAATAACTAATGTGCTGAAAATTTTCTGTACAATATTGTGGAAAATGCAAGGCCTGAGCTTTGAAAAACTAACCTCAAATATTTTTCCAGTTTTAAAGCAATGAGGTAAGATTATTAGTTTAAATAGAAAATTTTAACAATGCAATAAAAGAATTACGATTATTCCTGGCAAAAAATATTTCTTGGTGTGTTTTACTGCAAGCAACAAAAACAATACATAAAAATTTAATTGACTCCTTAGGTAGGCATATGTTAGCTATGTTTTTGTCATGTCTGGATGATATTGATTATGTAAAACGCTCTAGTTGTACTCAACTGTAGTCAAATGTAGAACAAATTGCTAAAATTGGCGCAAAGTCCTAACTACTAACCAGACTCTTTCAGCAAAAACCTCTCTAACTGACAGAATAAACAAAAACTAATCACTTATTACAGTTAACTAAGAATGACTACTTTGTAAATTTTTGCGAGACTATAAACACTGTATATGTTTTACCAAGCCAAAAAATGTTGCTGGCCTGTGGTAAGAAACTAACTTATTACATGTTTGAGTTGAAAACTTAGTCTCTTATGCTTTGCTGGATTGTGCCATAAGCCCAATTTCTTTCTGGATTGTGTTTGAAAAACGTTCTTTCTAGATTGTGTCGAAACACAACTACGTTGTTTTAATAGAACATCTTATGAATTATAAGCACAGTCAAGTTTATTTACATCACACACAAAATGTGCCTTTAACAGTTTTCATCATGAGAATTGCACCAAATCATGAGGCTTTTCGAGGTTTTTTTTTTTTCGGTAAGTCAGATAAAAATTCAATGAGTAACCTTTTCTCACACCTATTTCGCATTTTACGTAAATTGCTGTCACTCCTAAATTGAAATTACAAACTATGAAAATCATAGAAGTCCGAAGTTATATGAATGCTTGTTTATATAACCCCTTTCCTCAGTTTCCACCTTACATTTATAATTTCTCCTTATTTTGCTAGAATGTTACCGATACGACAAACTGAAGTACGTTGTATGAAGCTTTCATAAAAACAAATTCTTCGCAAAGTATATTTAAAGAACGCATAAGAAAGTAAGGAAGATTTATTTTTGAATATAATTTCTGGAAGTTAAAACAAAAAATTGGAGAAAAGAAAATTAAAGAAAAAATAATGGCCACAACTTGAAAAATGCTTTTAGCAACACATTAGAAACAAAAAGACTAGTCAATTCAAAGGTTTTCAGTATATAAGACACAAGAAGCACTACACATGAAATGACATTTTTAGACGGATATAAGATACCAAGACTTATAAGATTATACATAATTTTCAGAAAGTGCATCAAAAAAGAGTAAATATCGGTGCACGAAATATGACTGCAAGAAGCATATAAAGATAAAAATTAATAGCAGCGTTAGGATCAAAACCTGAACGAATCAAATAAATACTTGAAGTACGGTTTTTAGAAAATTATAAGAAACGAAAAATGACTTCCTAGATATAAAATAAAGAGACTTGCTTAAAGTATGATTTTTATCAAACATATGTATTAAGCAAAGATCATTATTAAAAGTTATAGTTTCAAGTATATGAAGTATTAGTACGAAAACTCATTTTAAAAGAACTAGACTAAATTTGTGTGATAGTAAAATGTCTATTTAAGTTTTTCATTGACTGTCTGTTGTGCACTATCCGTAAATAACTTGAAATCGTAAGCAATCTAGTAACAATTGCCGAAATGACTAAGTGGTGAATGGCGATTTGTCGTACGCGATAAGGGTGTGACATTCTTATCTAAGCTTCTCCAGTCATTAGTTTTTACTATCTTCAGTTAACCTAAGATAAAATAAGAATTAACCATTCATAACAAATTAATTTTAAAATTTTCTTCTTAAATGGTTTTAGAAAGATAAGTGTTTGTATCCACTGAAAAAGCAGAAATGTTTGTGCAATAATATTACATATATTCATACATATTACAATTGAATCGATTATTTCGAAAAGGTAACATCTCGGTTTTTTTTCAAAATCAATCTTTTAATGGCATTCTGTTATTAACGTATAAACATGTTATTCTTGTGAAAATGGAACATCTCTGCAGTTCTATCATTGCAATAATTAGCCCTTTTAAGCTTCTTCGTTTTTTATAAATTAGTTTTTTTGCTCCCTGAAAAATTTTAAATTTTAGAGATATTCCCTTTTCGAAAGAATCGATTCAATTAAGAATAAGTTTTATTGAAAAGCATAAGAAAATGTTAAAAATTTATACCGTATTAACAGAAATTCATTACATGTAAACTTTTTTGTCTGAATATTTACGAAAAAATTAAAAAGAAAAAACAAACTGAGCTAATGGCTGTTTATATTTTTCTCAACTTTAGTATGAGCTGAGAAATTCGGAAAAAAAACTGCATCTTTTCAAAATCCAATTTTTAAAAAATAATTCAATATTTTTTTTTCAAATTTATGTACGACTTGTTTTTTCCCTTAATGTTTGGAATTCATTATTTCTCTAAAGAACGTCCGATAAAAAAATATGATTTTTAAAAGAAACGGGGATATTTCTTTACATATTTTTTATACACGCATTGCTAGAGATCAAAGGAATGTTTAAAATGATCCAAATTTATTTTATTTGGAGAAAAATGTTACGTTCCAGCTATTTAAAAAGTGAATGCACAGATTAAACTAGAAATCCTTACTAAAACTGGATAACTCCAACCCAGTTTTTAAATTTGTTAAGCTTTATCCTTTTCAAGCAACACGAAAGGATTTTAAATCTATTTTGTAGTTTAAAGCTTCTTCAATATATGAAAGTAAACAGTCAACAAGTTTTCTTTCTTCATGGATCAGATGAATATAAAATCAACTTTAATTCTACTGCAATTTAGTCAATAAAAATGCATGTTCCATGCTAAGCGTACCTATTGCTTAAACGATATTGGACGAACAATATTTCTCCTTTATGCAAACAGTCAGTTTTGAAAATTGTTGATATTTTAGAAAATACTAACAGTCTGCATGCCTAAATGTTTTGAAAGGATTAAATGCATTTAAATGAGACAAACTAGTATACAAAATCATTTTAAAACGAAATTCTTAGGAAAGATAGTTGTTCATCGTTCTCCTCGTCTTCAATTTGTATTTAACAACATTAGAGGAACTGTATTTTGTAGGCAAACATTCATTTTTACACATATTAATGAATATATGTTAATAATTTTTTATGGTCTGATTTTCAGAAAAAAATAAATAAGGTTCTAAGTGGTTTTGAACGAAATAAGTTAGTGTATTTGAATTCCTTTCTAACTAACTAAAGATCGTCACGAAATTTTTAAATCTAAAAAAAAAAAAAACATCTTTCATTATTATATTATTCGTATGGTTCCTGGCAAGATTTTTAATAAATACACAATGTAAAGTGCTATCGTTTATAAGCAATGTAATAAAGGACGACACATTAGATTATTCTTAAATTCAAATAAACGAAGTAACATGTCAGAGAAAATGTAGCGAGAAATTAACTTTTCCTCTCAATATTTTATCGCCAAGCCATTGACCATTGGAATGCTTAATAAAATGATAGTAATGATTGACGTAATGCGCAAATAATTACTTTTCCAATTACCCTTGCGCGTTCAAGCCTATTTTTTTATTAAAAGAAATACTAAAAGAAGAAACGCTCTTTGAATGAAACATGTTTCAATTGAATCAAAACAATGAATGAAAATTTTTTAAACTCCCATATTCAAACTCAAAAAGAACAGTTCAGCTGCTACCACTATCAAACACAAACTAATAGAAATTCTTGCCTTAGAAGGGAATTTGCACATAATGAAGCGCTGTGAATGTAAATATTTGTATTTGTATATGAATTAGCTGAGGATTAAGAATGATAAGGGAAATCCACTTCTAAAGCTTAATATATCGGAAATAAATTTCAAAGTCAAATGCTCGTTCGGAGAGTTTAGAAGGAATTGAACAAACATAGTGAAAGCATCTGTGCTATGAGTTGGTCAACTTTTCTGGAAGTTATATTAAGGAATTAATGAAATTAAAATTTAATACTGTTTAATCATTGTTGAAGTGATGAAGTACCCATATTGTTTTGTTAAGGTTCAGGGTAGAATTATGAATCTTTACAATTAAAAATTGTCAGTATTGCTAAGGAAGTGCTAAAAAGCAGCGTTACTGGAACTCTAACATTTTTAAATAATTTCATTTGAGACATTTATGGTAGATTATTTTTAATTGCTTTGAAGAGAAAATAATGCTCGTACTTCAGTAAAAAAATATATTATTGATACGGAGTAGTCGGCCAGTTATATTTGCTTTCGCAAATAATTGAAACTGGATTATAAATGATATGAATGAGCTAGACAGACAGATCTAAATTAAAATTGAATCGATGTTGCCTTGTAAATATTTCATGCAAAATAAGAATCGGTTTTTTTTAAGGAAATGAAAAATATAAGAATATTTAGAAATTTTAATTTTTTTTTAATACGTATTTAAAATACACAAGGACCATCAGGTAAAATCGGATCTTTATTATGGCTGTTGCTTTAAAATATGGCGCACAGTATTTCATGCTTTTGTCGGATGTCTTTTCATCCATAAGCGCTCCTCTATAATCCTCCTAATATCATCTTTTACATCGAAGAAAAGAACTTTTATGTAGTTCTTTTAAAATTTGTGCAATTTTAATTTGTAACTTTTTCTTCTATTCAACAGTTATTTAATGTTAGAATAAAAGCTTACACTTGTAAATAATTTTTGAGTAAGTTTTGAAAGTTTACTGCCTAAAAAAGACAGTGTTTCATGATAAGCGATTTCTTAAGTTTACTTTTTTCTTCTCAACGGATTTTAAAAATGGCTTCGATTCGACTATACTCACTTTTGAGCTAAATAAAGAAATACTTAATCCATAAAAGCCTAGGTTTGGAAAACCTAAAAGTTACTTTCACTCTTAACACAGACTACTACAATAAAACGTCACATAAAACTACAATGAATAGTAAAGACAAAAAAATCCGAAAAGTATCAGAAAGAAGATTTTCAAACGTATCGCCGACAGTTTATTGAATGAAAACTTTGATAGATGGCCTTGAGAGAAAAGTAGAAAGCAAAAGTGAGTAGATTCAGAAGCTACTATCAGATTGGAACCAATGTCGTTTCGGTCTGCTACACACTATTTGACCCTTCTCAATCGTTCTTAAGAACACTTTCTTCGAATTTCTGGAATCTTAACAGCCAAGCTAACAGTTCATTTCTTACCAGTTTTAATAGCAATTTTCATTAGAAACAGCAGTGGCTTGTGCCAGTAAGCAATTAAGATCCACTGGCTGGGTGGCGCAAGTGACAGCGAACAAGAACGTCAGTGGAGCGATAAATTGAATTTTCTCATTATAGTTCTGTCGCTTAAGGTACTATATGAAATTATATCGAAGAAGTACACTGATAAAATACGATGGCAAAGCTGTTTTCAGTGTAAATCATGAATAGTTACAGAATGAAATCAGTTTTCATGGTGTTCACTCACAAACACAAAAAGGGTTGATGCAAGTCCAGACTAAGTGAAATATAAAGTTTATATCGTACTAGCATGAAAGATGCAAAAAAAAAGGCAAAGCTTGTCAGTCTTAGCTGGAAGATAAGCAGTATAGTATTAGACATATGTCCTTTTCAGTATTGCGGAGGTACAACGAAAAATTGTGCAAGTATATAATTATTTCAAATAATTGTGCATTAATATCATTTAACTGAGACACAAAATGTGACAAAATCCTTAAAATCGATAGAAACATAAAAATAAACAATCGTTATTTTAAAATCATTGAGGAAACTTGTAATCATTTATGTCTAGAGTAAAATCTTTTGCAGCTTTTTATGAATTCACTTTAGTTTAGTCCAGTCAATGACTCTCTAATTTTTGCCAACGTTTAGTCTCACAAAGACTGCATTTTGATTTCTACCAACACATTTTTTCTCTATTTATTGAAACGAAAACTAAATAAATATTCATAATTCATGCAGTTTTTTCCACATTCTTTAGTGATTCTGGTTTTTAGACAAAAAACAAACATTGATCGAAAAATTCTTTTAAAAAGCCAAATGAAAAAAAAAATTGCATGTTCTTTATCAACAATTTTTTTAACAGAGTTTGTTCGAAGAAAAGCGGCATTAAAGCTCTGGATCTTTCTATGCCTTAACCTTCTCCAGAGGGCTGATATTAAATATGTTTGAATTGTTCAAAATGGAACTAAACTTCATTAAAAAAATTAAACAAATAACAGGAAGAAAAAGTAAATGAATATAGGAATAACGTGTTCTTTTTCTCCTATAATCCCCTAATTTTAATATGAAGCCTCAGAATTGTCATATAAGGCGAGAGAAATGATATGGTATTCTCGTGATATATGACCGGGAGTTGAGACCGGGTCGTCTGGATGAAAAATCGGAATGAGGTTTCTTGTATGAGATCTTTCAAACAGCAAATGGTTTGTTCAAATCGGACTGCCCCTCCCCCCCATAGAATCCTAAGCTTCTTTAGGAGGTTATGTTCCACCAAAGTACAATAGGACATACAAATAGACCAACGAACACATAAAAGCAAAAAACGAAAAAAATACGACGAAGAAAAGTACAAACATGCAAGAATATTGCATACACTTGTTTCGGCGTTGTAAGGAGCTCCTTTTCAATGTAAATAATGTGAGCTTATGCATGCAAAGCTTCAAAAACGTACTTTATTTCTTGCTTACGTAAAAAAATAGTCAAAGTAGTTTATTTAAATATATATACATAGAAAGCCGTGAAAAGAAAAGGACAATAGCTAAGCACTTCTCTTGTTCATTTACATTTTGCTCATAATAATAGCCGTTATTTAAAAATAATTTGGAAAAAACCCACAGATTGTTTTTTGCTACACCATGTGTGATGTGAATAATTTTTGTATAGTTTTCATTTGTATAACAATAGCCCTTATTTAAAAAAAAAAACCGTTAGTTAAATGAAAAAAAAAAGAAAGGAAAAAGAAACAGATTATTCGTCTTTTGGGGCGATAGTGGAAAAGTACCTTGCCAATCTTGATTCTCTAAACTTTTGAAACAAAAATAATTAATAAAAACAAGAGTTTACATGAAACTTATGCACAGTATAAGTTGCAGAGAAAAGTGAATCCTACAAAAGCTAGTTAAACAATCATCAGCATTTTTTTAGAGTTATTTTTTATCCACTTAAAAACCAAATTTAAAGAAACGTTGAAACTTCCGTTTTCTATCAGTGAACAATAACTGATATCTAAAACTTAGTCAAGAATTTTTAAAATGCACTTTTTCCGCAAATGTCAATTTTGCTTTTTGGTGGAACTCGTCAAATATAAATAATTTAATGTTGATACAGTGAATGAAATTCTGTTGCAATAACTTTAAATGCAATTTTTATGCAGATGTATGATACTCTAAAACTAAGCCTCCATAATCCCCCTAATGCAAATCAATTTCAGAAGCTAAATGTGTAAGTACTTTGATTCAATTTGAAAGCTGACATTTGATTTGCAAGAATAATAGGAAAAGATTAAGAAGGAAAAAGGTTTAAAACTAGTTACAACTTTGTTCAGTTAAAAACAAGTAAAAATGTAATAGCGTTTGGTGATGTTCTTAAAAAATCAAAAACATTTTTGAATTCGATTGAAACAAAGAAACTAGTCGAACATGTTTTTATTATGATAGTCAACTGATTAGAGGGTTATAAGAAAGAGAGACCCCCCCCCCCCCCATTGAATGTTTTTCAAAGGGAACAAGCTTGTAAGATTTCCTATTTTGAAAAGCTTATGGTTATCATGCAATGTAATTCATTAATCAATTGCTCCCTCATATTAAAAAATATAAAAAAGTTCAGAAAATAAGACTCATTAATAGTACAATTTAAATTTCAAATATGAATCCATTTGTTTATATCAATATGAATGCAAAGTTTTAAGCGAAATATAATATTTTAAAAATAACTCGCTTTTTCCCCCAATTCACAAAAAAATTAGCTCTCAATTAAAATAATTATCCTTTTCAAATTTTGGCAAGCTTTGAAACCAATTTTCATGAAAAAAAAAATTATTTTCAAGTTCCGAGTGTCAAAAAAAAAAAAAAAAAAAAGTAAATTCTTTTGTTTCTTGGCAAAATAATAAAGTCCAATGCTTCCGGCATCATTCACGTCAAGCTGCTGCGCAGAACCGCAGCGCGCACCGGCGGGCGAATGACGCAATTTTTTTACCTAACATCTTTTGACAGTTCAACAATCAACACTGTAAGCTAGAGCTTATGTCAAACTTCTACCGGTCGCGTTTCAGCAGAAAAATCACCATTTTGGAGAATTTTTTCTTCTATCGGTAACCACCGATGCGTCAAACTTGACTGATATAGAGAGCAATTCCGACGATAATTTGAGTAGAATAGCTTAACCGACAAGTGTCAAAAGCTTAAAACAACGGATCACTGCCGATTTTCCAGAATTGTCCTTTAAAGTTATGTCAAGGAAAAGTAATTAGTACTTAGTAACTAAAAGTCATAACTCCACGAATGCTTCAATAATACTATTGGAAAGCATATCAATTAGCTATTCTTTATTGACTTAAAAAAAAAAAAAGTTTCAACAGAAAAATTTAACAGGAGTTAATCAAAGCAGTGAATTGAATACAGCACATTTTTTAAAATTTTCCACTCAAAAAGATCTCTTAAAATGTCGAGAGAAAACTTGCGCAAAAAAACAAAAGCAACCATGCAATCTAAAGCAAAATATTCGTAAATATTTTACCGGTATGCTTCATATATTTCTTTTGAAGTGTACATGCATCAAAATACCTTTTATACTTTATTTTAAGGAGGGATTACATAACATCTTTGAAAACTTTTCAATTCTCCTTTTATATATTTCAGTAACTTTCCACAACCAATTTAATAAAAATTTTAAAAAGTGGGTCAAATATACGCCGGTTATTTTCAGACGTATTACAAAACCTCTAGTAATATTTTTGACCCGTACAGTCTTTTTAACTCTAAAAATGCAACAAAAACAAGTAAATCAGTAAATATTTTGATCCTCCCACCGCGCTTGTTTAAGTTTCAAAATGTTTATTTACCTTTTCTTGCTTTCATTTTCCACGCTGCTCCTCGAGCACCCCTTCCTTCTTTGAAATCCACGGTCGAATAGAAGAGCCGACGAACACCCCTTTACAAAGTCCAAATATTTAAAAAATTAAAAGTTGAATAAAAACGCCTTTCCCTCTTTTAAAAAAAGATTTCTTGACAAATATGATCGCTTCCCGGCAAGTCTTCGGACACGTGTTTTTGCGTCTGACAGGAGAAGTAGAATTTCTATATTGAACTCACTGTGGAGAAAGGTTGCCATTCGGTCGCCAAATTCTCACCGCCAGAGGCGTCGCCAATCCGGCGAAATATTTCGCATTATGAGAATGAGTGCTCAAGGTTGAGAAAACCTTATTGTCGCTTAAAAATAGAATGAATAATCGCTCTTTTTGCTAAAAGGATACCAAGTACATCTTTAAAAGAACAACACATTGTAAAAATCTCTATTGGATGCTGGAGATCAGGAGCTAATTCAGTAGGGATGATAGGAGTTTTGCCTAATCGCAAGAGTGGCTCAGGAGATTATTAGCTTTTATTTCGCTCCTACCAGAAGCATCACATTTGCCAAATTTGCGGCTTCGCTCCATAGCACGTAAATATTTGACACGTTAGTCATAACTTATTTTTAAAAAAATAAATAAAAATAAAATTTTATAAAAAAAAGTAAAACCGACCTCAAAAACGCAGCTGAAAATAGCTCTAAAAAGTAAAAAATAAATTTATTCTTTGAACACCATCGATACTACTTTTAAACATGAGTTTTGAAGTCGGTGCCGAAACAGTTAATAAAATCATTCGTACCCATTGATTGTACCATTTGATTGATTTTTCCTCTCAAACAACACTTGGAATTGATTATGAAATATTTATGGCTGTTTTTATTATGAAACATGTAACTGAAGAATGGGCACGAATGATTTTATTAACTGTTTCGGCACCGACTTCAAAACTCATGTTTAAAAGTAGTATCGATGGTGTTCAAAGAATAAATTTATTTTTTACTTTTTAGAGCTATTTTCAGCTGCGTTTTTGAGGTCGGTTTTACTTTTTTTTATAAAATTTTATTTTTATTTCATTCTTTTCAGTGTAAATGTATACCCGGAATAGTGTCATGTTGCCATCGTGACGCTTCATCTCACTTTACTAAAGCGTCTAAAATTTTAAGCGATTGCCACTAACAACATTTTTTTTTTCTTTTTAGGATTTATTTCTATGCTGATTTAATTAAAACATTTTTAAATTACTAGTTTTTTACCCGATTATGATTCTAAAACTGGCCTACAGGTTAATCCACAAAGTAAATATTTACCGCCGATTCATTAGTGCATCACTAATTTTAAAATTTAAAAGTTTAGGTGATGGGAGCCTGAAAATATATTTTTTTAAAAATTGGGGTACTCAGGACTAAATATGTTCTATCAGTAAAACTGCAATTTGCATGCCGCATAATCGTTCGACGTAGACAGTGCATTTTTTTTCTGCTGCTTGAAAATCCACCGACTCCGTCGAGCATCGAACTTAAGCTCTTGCGAATGAGAGCCCAGCGTCTTACCGCTAGGCCACTCTATCGGCGAGCTACTGTGACCTAATGGACATCAAATCGCAAGTGTGTGCGCGTGAAATTTGAAATTCAATTCATGCGCAAAGAGGGTGCGCATGAACGGAATTCTGAAATTGGAATTCTCTCAAACCCCGCATCAGGGGACCATGGGACCACCAGGGAGGTGTACCCTTTCCAACAAAAAAAAAATTACCAAAATCGGTCTATTCAGTAAAAAGTTATGCGTGGTCATACATAAAAAATAAAATATACCGGTCGAATAGAGAACCTCCTCCGTTTTTTCGTCGGTTAAAAATGAAACAAATGAAATTACTTTTAATACATGGAAAAAAAAATATTCAAAAATTAGCCAACAGACAAAAATAATAATATAAAAGTAACTTTCCTTCTTCAATTGGCAATGATTTTGAAAACGTAACTGTAAACTATAATGCTTTGTGATGTGTTGCTAAATAGTGATCTTTCTAAATCTGCATATGGTTATTTGTCGTTTGTTTCCTAATATTTTCTGTTAAGGAATTTTTATTTTTGAAACATAAAGAGAAAAGCTTTAACATATATATTTTATTATGCTTGATGATAGATGGTCCTGCGGTTTCTATGTTCTTCTAAGGAAAATATAAAAAAGGATTAAATTGCGCAAATGTAAACACTTATTTCTCATAAAAGAAGGTTGTTTTAATTTTAAGGAAGTAAAATTTACTAACGCATTTAAAAAAATTGTACGTAAATAAACTCATGTGTGTGTATGTGTGAGTTTCTTAACTTTAAATTTTCTCAAGATATACTTTTCTGTAATACACAGTAGAGGCGATTGCTCTTATCTTGAAGTCGACATCTTGTGAGTGTGTCTAACTTTTATAACACCAAACTTTGCATTGTTTTTATCTTCGTTTTTATCATTGCTGTTGTTCTAAGGACATGCCTAGTTTTGAAGTATTAAGATGCATAGTTCAAATTTGAAGAAGTTTTTTTTTCATTTTTAGAAGAAAAAATATATATGTATGGGGGGGGGGGGAGTATTGTGAAAGACTAAAAGCGGAAAATGTTAATATCTACCGTTGATTTACCAGAAAGATTCGGTCTTCCACCGATGTGTTTGGTATCTGAATGTTTACCATCACTGGTAAATGTCGACATTTACGAGAATTCGGTTTTTCGGAATAGTATATATATATATATATATATATATATATATATATATATATATATATATATATATATATATATATATATATATATATATATATATATACACAGACAGACAGTGACCGACAAAAAATTGAAGGAGAGCATTGAGCTTCTGCAAGGTTCATGTTTTCGGTAGAACTAGTTGTCAAGGAATTATTTTAGTCGCCGGGTTGACATGGAGCCATGGATGTGTCAGATATTGCGTTTCAGATGGAAATCCTTGAGTAACTCATTTCGTATAAGTATAGTATTGGGATTTACGTTCAAAGATTGGTGTCACATTCAGTGATTCCATTTGGAATCAGACAGTATGGAAGTGCAAAAAAGGGCATAAAGCTTGTGAATCCAATGCAAAATCCCTTGGCGGCGTTTAGTCTGATCCACTGAAGATGGCTCTGGGGTTGTTTACTTTATTTCGGCTATCGGCGCCCCTCTAATACCCTTATTATATCTCTGTGACTGCATCTTCATAGCGAAAAATGTAAAAAATACGAAAGCTAATATTGTGCAATTGACAACATAGAAGTTGAAAGGACAAAGAATCAACATTACGAAGATGTTTTTTCAACATTAACTGGCATTCAAACAACATTGTTAAGTCGTATTATTTCATCATTAAATACCAAGTCAAGAAACAGAGTTATGATTCGACTGTTTATTCTCTTGTGGTACCTCTATTTTCTGCGAGTTCTTTTGTTATATATATATATATATATATATATATATAAAACGCATGTCAAATCTTAGAAATTAAATTGTATAATTATGCAGCGTTCACGTAAATACTATTACTTCAATTGGGTAAAATACTTGAAAAACGTTTTAAACAGTATCAACTGAAAAAATATATATTGACAAAATTTTGTGACGCAAACATTGGTTGCCGTCGATCCCTATTTCACAAGATATAAGGTGTTAATATCTGACGAAATTCTAAGAAAAGCGACAAATTTAAAGACTTGACGAGAAATTAAAAATACCACATTATTTAACCGCTTAAATTATAGCATGCCATCGAACTCCAAAATGTAAAACAGATATCTCCCATTTCTTGAAACTTTGCAAAACTTCGCAATTTTCTTAAAATTTGAGCTGATTATTAGGCTATATTTTAATAACGGGGGCTAGGGAAAATAAATTATGCGTCATTAAACATTTTTACTATGCTCTTTCGATTTCTATTTATTTAAATTTTTCACTATAGTATGATTTCCTGGTTAAGAGCATGCAAGATCCTGACCAAAGAGCAAAATAGCCTTTAACTTGCAGAAGTGTTTCATAATGAAGTCAAATATTGCATTTTTTTTATCACTAGCAGAAAAACAAAGTCTCTGCTCACTTATTAATAGAGAATTTCTATTCACCTAAAGCGCCGTCAAAATATAAAAAATAATTAAGACCGCTTGGAATAAATTACCTCAAGAACCGTAAACAGTTTTAAAGCAACGAAATATAGACTTTATTATTGGCAGCAATTACTGGACTTTAGCAGTGAATTTTTTTGTGCTACAACACTTCTAACTCATTTTTAAAAATAATAATCTGTTCGTTACCTATTAAAAGTTTAATTGCTATCGGAAACAAGAGAGATGATAACAGTAAGCATACTCAGAAACTATACCGATATTGCATCGGATTCCTTATTCGAATTTCTAACAAGAGAATCATGAAAATCGAACTTTCGTACTCTGTAAGTTGGAAGCAAAGAAATGAAAAACTGGAATTAGAATATGTTTGGAGGAAATTGCTGAAATATAGTGCTAAGTTCAGTTCATAAGTACCGTCGTATCCAGGGTTTTTTTCTTGAAAGTGGAGGGTTAATTTTCAATTTCAAAAACCCATCTTAGTCAAGCAATAACGTTAGGGGTTTTCGTCGACGTGCTACAGCTGTTCAAATATCCCGAAAATGAGAAGAAGGAAGTAAAACATCGAAGTCTCCGCATACCACGAGGAGGGGAGTGGGAGGTATTTAATATAAAAATTGGCCCATTAAACTATTTCCTCCAATTTTATTTATTCACGTCACCCCATTCTTATTTATGACTATTTTCCCTTCATTTCCCCCTTAAAACTACTTCTTTAGTTGGTTAAGTAGTGAACGATGGTTGATTAATAAGTAACGTATACCATCAAGCGTATGAGACGTTCTACCATAGTTTAAACTTCTCTGGTGAAAAAAGAAGAAACTGAAACGAAATTAACTAAGTAACATCAATGGGCTCGTAAAACAATTCTTGATAATTAAAAATCAAGCAAAAATGGAACAATGCTAGACGCATTTTATTTGATTAAGAAAGATAGCGTGTAAGGCATGGACGGCCATAAAAACTCCAACCTATTTGAAAAAATCCATAAACTAGCCACATACATTAGAAAAAAAGAAAACATGCACAGTCAAATACAACATTTTTTTTTTCAATTAATATAAATTTAAAGTCGCGGAATAAAGTATTTTTTACTTGTCTTTGAAAGTTTGATTGTAATCGTAAGGACGGTGAAATCACCAACAAAGCTATGCTCCTGCAGACGATACTTCCCCATATGCCTCTTTTTTTCCGCGAATATAGGCAAAAATCTTTTCATCTCAGTTGCAAAGATCTTGTTTATAGCTTAGCTGTGGGGAGGGGTTCTGCTATTTGTGAAACTTTGGAATCTGAGATAGAAAGATGAAAAGGGACTAGCTAAACAATTTCTGGCCCGAAAACCACTTTTACATATGGCTATAGCTATTTTTACTATGTTGACCAATTTGGTCTTAACAAAAAAATTGTAGGAAATTAGTCAAAGTGTAAAATAGTGCATAACTCTTTAGTGGTTCTCTAGCAGACATTGCTGTAGAGAATACATCCAAAATGTGTAACAAAACGAGAAAATACATTAAAGAAATATTAGAATACTTTTCACAATATTAACTGATTCTGACTATACCCCTCAACCATTAATCCTATATTAAATTTTGAAGTACAATTTTGAATCAATTAATTATAAAAGTTAAATTAGTTGGAAAATTTGCTTTGAAAATTACAATACGCATAAAAGAAAAAAATGATGTATTTTATAATAAAACTTGCAATAAAACATTTTATTTTTCCCAGCAAAAAACCTTAAAAAAAGGCGGGAAAATTTCACTTTGTTCTCCTTATGGGGCAAGTGAAAAATAAAATATCCTTCTGATAGCTTGATTTCTATTTAATCAAATAAATGAATAAATAAATAAAACTATAAATGAATAACTGAATACATTTGGTCTTAACATGTCAGATTCATATTTCTATACGGTTTCCACAGTAATAGTTTCAATAACATCACACATGCTATGTTTGACTCTTTGATAGCTTGCTCATAGTGTTGCTCCGGTAAGTTGACCTATGACATTGACAATGCGAACTTCTTTTTCGGGTTTAGGGGAAGGTTGATTTCCGAGGATTTGATTTGCAACAATTTCGCAAAACAGTTACAAAACTAACCCATCTCAATTTAGTTCCAACTACCTTTCCCTATACTGCCGTGCTAAGCACAAAAGTCGTATCTGCACTTTTTAACAAAATTGAGTTATCACCACCATTTGTCTATTGGTGACGTATTTTACCTAAATACAAAATTATATGGTCATTTGAGAACGGGAAATATTACTACTATTAAAATCTGTCCGCGTCTGTCTGTCTGTCTGTCTGTCCGTCTGAAGCTTGAACTCCTCAAAAACCGCTGAGCGTAGAGAATCAAATAATACCATTCATAATACCATTCGATTCGAAATTTTCTAAGGAAGACAATAAGACCAACCGCGTAATTGTACGACGTTAATTAGCTGAGATATTAATTAAAACGTTAATTAAATTCTTTGCATTTTTAAAATTCCAAGACATTTATTTCTTTCCGTTGCCATTTTAAATTAAAGCGTTAATTAAATTATTGAACTATTTAAAATTCCGTCTGAAGCTTGAACTCCTCAAAAACCGCTGAGCGTAAAGAATCAAACATAATACCATTCGATTCGAAATTTTCTAAGGAAGACAATAAGACCAACCGCGTAATTGTACGACGTTAAATAGCTGAGATATTAATTAAAACGTTAATTAAATTCTTTGCACTTTTAAAATTCCAAGACATTTATTTCTTTCAGTTGCCATTTTAAATTAAAGCGTTAATTAAATTATTGCACTATTTTAAATTCCAAAATTGTATTTCTTACCGTTGCCATTTTAAATTAAAGCGTTAATTAAATTATTGAACTATTTAAAATTCCAGGACATTTATTTCTTACCGTTGCCATTTTGAATTAAAACGTTAATTAATTGTTGAACTATTTAAAATTCCAAGACTTTTATTTCTTACCGTTGCCATTTTGAATTAAAACGTTAATTAAATTATTGAACTATTTAAAATTCCAAGACTTTTATTTCTTACCGTTGCCATTTTGAATCAAAACGTTAATTAAATTATTGAACTATTTAAAATTCCAAAATATTTATTTCTTTCCGTTGCCATTTTGAATTAAAACGTTAATTAAATTATTGAACTATTTAAAATTCCAAGATATTTATTTCTTTCCGTTGCGATTTTAAATTAAAACGTTAACTAAATTGAACTTTTTAAAATGAACGAGTGTTATTTTTTTCCATTGTCATTTTGAATACGTGTTATAACAAAGTTCTAACAATTGTTTTTATTCTAATTATTAATGACATATTTTTTCTCTGGTACTATTTTGAAAATGTGTTTTTAAATAAAATTGCAATTGCTGTTTTTAGAAGGAACTTTTTTGGCTGCGATCCAAATATTAAAAGAACTTTTTCGTTTAGAATTTTGCAATTAATTTTACATTAAGAAAGCGGTTTGGAAATAATTGTTTTTGATAAGGAATCTTATTTGTTATTTAGGGAGAGTGCTAAGTATGCACTACTTGACATCGTCTTTATTTTTGAGGAAGCATGTGTAAATAATTTGATTGATTCTTTGATGCAGGAAAGGTTTTTAGCGAGCTGCTTAAACGGGGAGTAGTTTGTTAAACTTTTCCTTGGTACTTTAAAGGCGAGCCGCCTTGGCGGCGAGTAGATTATTGAAATTTTCCTCGCTACTGTAAAGGCCAGCCGCCTTGGTGGCGAGTAGTTTGTTGAAACTTTCCTCGCTACTTTAAAGGCGAGCCGCCTTGGTGGCGAGTAGTTTTCTCAAACTGCCTTCACTACATTAAAGCCCGTGCAACGCCGGGCCACGCAGCTAGTTTTTTAAAAAAATCTGAAAATTTTTCATCTGAATCAAATACATGGTGGCGGAAAACTTTAAAGAGTAATATCTCAGTTTGAGCTCAACTGCAGATACCACTTTTGCGCTTAGCACGGCAGTATAGCCCCCCCCCCCCAAAAGGCAGGCAAGCATATAGCATAGGCACATTTGTTTTAACGCAATTACTAACAGGATGCCAGGCACTTTGTAAATATTGTATTTTGACAATAACTTTTTCTCTTCGTCTCGTTTCTCTCTTTTTGTGTAGCATGTGGCGTTCAGAGTAAACAGTAAAAGGAATACTTTGAACTAAAAGTATTTTGAACATTTTTTGGGGGGAAAACAATGAGACAAAAATTCTCACAAAAGCAATTCTTCAATATTCTCATTTTAACGCGAGCTCTGGGGACTAGCTTTATATAAGGATTTTCTGTGCAAGTTTCAGTAGTACGGCAGTATAGCCCCCCCCCCCCCAAAAAAATGTAAACATATAGCATAGGCACATTTGTTTTAACGCAATTACTAACAGGATGCCAGGCACTTTGTAAATATTGTATTTTCACAATAACTTTTTATCTTCGTCTCGTTTCTCTCTTTTTGTGTAGCATGTGGTGTTCAGAGTAAACAGTAAAAGGAATACTTTGAACTAAAAGTATTTTGAACATTTTTTGGGGGGAAAACAATGAGATAAAAATTATCACAAAAGCAATTCTTCAATATTGTCATTTTAACGCGAGCTCTGGGGACTAGCTTTATATAAGGATTTTCTGTGCAAGTTTCAGTAGTTCAATGTAGTAGCTTAAAATATTTACCCTTTTCTAAAAATACCTATCTATGGATTTTGATTTTTAGATATCCTTTTTTCTGTACCTCAGAGCAAATGTAACTTAAGTTAAAAAATGACAATTTTCACTTTATTACTGCATTGTATGTAGAATCTTATTCCGCAACGACCCCATAAGAACATTATTCTATAAAGAAATTCCTTCTTGATAACTAAGCAGCGTCAAAACAGTGTGAGTCCCATACTTTGCATGCAACAGACAAATATTTTTGCACTCTCCTTAAAAGTTACGAAAATAGATTCCTGTTAGTCTGGCTCTGGGGTACAGAACTAACCAGAGAAGCACTACACATTTTTTGTTTCTGTTTTTAACTAAGCAACAATAAATCACAATAGCAGAAATTTCGAAACATTTGACCATTCTTAATGACAAGTTCGGTACTGTATTTATTATATTGTTGCTGTAGTGCAAAGACCCACACGGTCAAAGATATTCGCCCCAATTCTCAATAAATTATAATGATACATTAGTTAATTTTAAAAACATATTTTCACTGTTTCCACAACAGGAACCAACACATTAATCAACAGCTTCTTCTATTCATTATATTTTATCTGGTTTAAAATGCTCAACAATGTTTCAACGTCAGCAAATCATAGAAAGAACTGCCAATAAAAAAGCAATAAAATACACATTGCAACTAAATGTACATATAATAGAAATTAAGTTTGGCAAAATGCATGCTTAAATATTTTAGGAAATAGCTTATAATCTGAGCTTCATATATCTGGGTAAGATAAATTTTGTAATAAATACAAAAAGACATAACTAAAGCTTGGGAGGAGTCCAAAATCAAAAGCAGGGTCTTCCCGACAACTTTGAACTTTCTGGATGACTGTCAACTGAAGTCTTGGAGAATCATTTAGAAGTTCCCCAAAATTTAAATCGTACTATGATCATTTCCATATTTATCATTGATATGCATTATTTAAAGAACAATGATAAATCTTTTGTGTAAATGTGAACAAAAGCTAATTGTTTCCCAGCTTCTTTATTGCTATCTACTTATTGTTGGCTTTGATTTCAAATGCATTTTCATCTGAAGTTTATTCTAGTACTTGGCAATGTTATGATATTAAGAATTTTAATTCTTAAGTTACTTAGAAAAATATAATAATACATGAAATTCAATGAATTTTAAAGAATTATGAGTATAATAATTTTTCACACAGAATGGTAAAATACATTCAGCTATTACAAAAACAAGATATATAGCTAACAACAATTAAATCAAGGGCCCTCGTGCCTGGTAAGATATTGCCTACCTCCACGCATGTGGCCTGTCATCGTAGCAAATATGACACAATTAAAGAGGGATTTTAAAATGAACAGTATTTTTAAAGTTTAAAGAAAATAACTCTGAATTTAAACAACCATTTTTTTTAAATAAATTTATGTACACAAATGTACAAAATTAGGAGAATTTTCTGATCAGGTCAATTATCCCCAGAACTACTGAGCCGATTTTCACGAAATTTGTTATGTACATACATTTTGATACAATACAAAACAAATAACCATCCAGCATTTAAAGCACAAGGGAATGATCATGCATAACACTCATTGGAGTTGGAAGGTATGCTACTGGAGTTGCAAAATTGTACATAACGTCTAATCAATATTCAATGAAGTAGGTATAAATTCGAAGTGAAATTAAAAAATTTGACCGAATCAACTAACTTCATATTTAATGAATTTGTAGTATTTGTCGTTCTCTTATTTTATATCGCTCTCTTATTTCTTTATTTACAAAAACAAATAAGGAAAAAAAAACCCAAAGAGCTGCGCTACTAAAATTACAAAACTCAAAACATAAGGCCGATATTATAATAACGGAAAAAAAGAAACTTTTAATTTCCGTGATCAAAATTTCACGCTTTCTTAATATTTTCTACTACAAAACAGTTGTTTGCTGAGCCCGAGAAGATATATGCAAACCAGAAGACGAATTCTAGAAATCAACGAAACCAAAATAATGCGGTGGAGAAAAAAACTGTAACACTTAAAAAAAAAATTTAAGAATTTTTTATGAAAAGTTGCTTGATTTCATTGCAAATAGCCGGGAACAAGCTGTACATTTCTACAATTAGTTTACATACTACGTACAATAGTTTTATATATTTTTGTGTAATTATTATGTTCTTCAAAAATATTAATTTCTTTGCATGTTTTTGGCTTATAACACGATGAATTTCAATCAAATTAAAACAAACTTTCCGAAAACATCACAGCACACAAGATAATCATCATGATAAAATTTAAAATAAAAATTTTGAAAATTTTATGAAACATTAGCACTAAAAGCAGTTTTGCGCAAAAACTGCGCAAGCGCAAAAGATCGCAATTTATAGCTTTTAAAATTTCACAATAAAAAAGTTTGGCAACTTAAAAAAAACCATAAAATATCATGAAAACTAAAAAAAAGTATCGTCAGCAGCTTATTAAACTGCAATTCAAATATTTTCGGAAAAGGCATAGGTGATTTAATTTTACTGAAACATGTCAGTTGAACCCCCCCCCCTTAAGTTACCGAAATATTAGTCTCTTATTTCACGAGTTTTGCAAGTGCTGTGTTTCTCTTTTTTTGTCGGTCAATATACCTCAAAATTATGTCGTACTAACCATTTTATACTACACTTATCAGTAAAAAAAATTGCAAATTATTTCAAACACAATTATCAAACTGAAAAAATAAACAATAAGTTCTTTTGATTTAATAAAGGAAAATGTTCATCATTTCCCTGATCGATAACTCCCCTCGATAACTTTTTCAATATTCTCTCAATAACTACAAAGTGGTTATTTCTCATGCCTGATAAGACATGTACAAATCAAAAGTGAAATGGTCAAAACCAAGAGAAATGGCGGTCAAGAACATAACGGATGGTCAAAAACAAGAGCGGAAATTACGGCGCAAGAAATTTCAATTTTGAATGCTTTATAGCTGAGCCTCTCTTGCCTTTGGAAAGCATAAAAATAAGAACGATAAACTTCCCTTCGAATATTGATTTTATAAGAGGAGCGGCTTATGAGAAAAACCGAATTTAATGCTATATTTACCCTCTGAAATGTGCTTTATATGTCCTGGAATTCCCCTCACTTTTTAGAAATTAATTCTCATTTCTTTCTTGTTAACCAACATGATAAAAGGAAGCTTACGTCTTAGAAAAAGAGGAAGTTATGCAAAGAAAATCAATTTATATATATCAACACATTTACACTTTTTGCCTATTTTTTTTTTTTTTCAATAAACTTATGATTTCTAACATTATGGAGGTTATATCTACTGAACAATAAACCTTTTTGTTTTGAATATTGCATATTTTTTTTAAACATGACTGTACGACTTTAAAGTCTCTTTTTTTCCCATCAATTTTTGACTAAAATAAGAATTCGCGATTATGTAATCTTATTGTAATTCACTTCATTCTCTTAGTTTAACTGATTTTTTGCGTAATTTGATTATTACTGAGCTTTGTGGGGAATATTGCCCTGAATTAAGAAATTAAACTCATTCCAATTAGAATCTGGTATCGCAAAGGTTTTCTAATTATTTTTTTCAGCATGACATTTTTACGGTTTATTCTGCACACATTTTAACTCATTTACGCCCAAGTTTCTTTTAACATTTCTTTTAAAAATTTTATCTGCTTAAAACTCTTACTTGGAATGATTTACTTACATTTTAGGCGTAAAATAGATCACCGTTGCCATATTTATTAAGAGCAAGAATCTGAGAAATTGTCACGCCTAGCATTATGAGGTGATTCTTGACCTCTCAGATTTTCTCCCAAAAATTACCAAATGTTTATTATCTTATTGAAAGACCAAATCCAGAATGTTTTGCTCTAAAGTTGAGTTGTTTACTTTTTATGGATCCCTAAAGTTGAAGGTGCGGCATCAAAAATTAAGCGGATTTTCAAGACATGGAACTTGCTGTGAACCAAAACTCTTACCAGGAACTGTTTAACTCCAATTTTCTTTTTGTATATGGAATATACAGGTAGTGATCAAAATAATGGAAACACTTGAGATTCATAAGAAAAATCTACCGTTCATCGCAAATAAGCAATCAATTGTTCTGTTACTTTAGTAATACAAAATATAAACTTCAGCGGACATTTCCACATTGAAATTAAATCACCCATGCATTCGGGGGACGACAAGAAGGGGGGTCGGAAGAAAAACCGCTTTTTGACCATAACTCTTCGAAAATAGCTCGGAATAAGCTGTCGATTTCAGCAATTAATTAGCATACTATGTATAATTACTGTACAAATTTTTATGAACGTACTACTTATACTTCCGAAGATATGAAACATTTTTTAAAAAACGGCAATTTTTTTTGAAGGGTTTTTGCTCATAACACGCAGAGTGTTTGATCAAACCTTATAAAAACTTCAGGAAAGATGACAAAATACAAGAGAAAGAACATACTAAAACGGTAAATAAAAATATTAAAAATTCAATGAGATATGAACGTTAAAAGGAAATAATTTTTCACGGCGCATGCGCGAACGACAGAAATTTATAACTACAAAAATATTGTAGCCTGGTTTGTACTGCATCTTATAGAAAAAGTTCCAGTTGAATATCGTAAAAATTGAAAAAGATATCAGTGATCTAGTGAGCTGTAATTCATTCATTCGCAGACAATACATAAATGGTGGGGGATTGTCCACAAATAGTGTGGTGATAATCGAGCATTTTTTTCAATGTTTAATTGTACACAGTTTTAAAATTTATATTCGGCATAGAAGTCACATTTCGCCTATTCGGCCAAAAAGACCTTACACGTAGGTGGCCAAAAGTATCCGAACACCCTCTGAAACGTTGGTTTTGAACGATGACGCAATCACCTTTAATTTAAAAATAGCTCTTTGAGGACAGGCCCTCACTACTTATGTATTGTCTGCGAATGAATGAAATACAGCTTACTAGATCGCTGATATCTTTTTCAATTTTCATGATATTCAACTGGAACTTTTTTTATAAGATGCAGTATAAATCAGGGTACAATATTTTTGTAGTTATACATTTCTGTCGTTCGCGCATGCGCTGTGAAAAATTATTTCCTTTTAACGTTCATATCTCATTGAATTTTTAATATTTTTATTTATCGTTTTAGTATGTTCTTTCTCTTGTATTTTGTCATCTTTCCTGAAGTTTTTATAAGGTTTGATCAAAAACTCTGCGTGTTATGAGCAAAAACCCTTCAAAAAAATTGCCGTTTTTTAAAAAATGTTTCATATCTTCGGAAGTTTAAGTAGTACGTTCATAAAAATTTGTACAGTAATTATACATAGTATGCTAATTAATTGCTGAAATTGACAGCTTATTCCGAGCTATTTTCGAAAAGTTATGGTCAAAAAGCGGTTTTTCTTCCGACCCCCCTTCTTGTCGTCCCCCGAATGCATAGGTGATTTAATTTCAATGTGGAAATGTCCGCTGAAGTCTATATTTTGTATTACTAAAGTTACAGAACAATTGATTGCTTATTTGCGATGAACGGTAGATTTTTCTTATGAATCTCAAGTGTTTCCATTATTTTGATAACTACCTGTAGAAGGTTGAAACTTTACAAAATGAATGTTAAATTTGTGCTAAGTTGTTGCCGTAAGGTCAGTGAAGGCCCTCAAAACAAGGCATTTTTGACGTTTTTTAGCGTTTTTGAGGTCCAAAAACAGCTAGTACATTTCAGTTGGCACGGCAAAAATGGTATCGTTTGAAAGACCAGTGTAAGCACTTTAAAATAATGTATAAATAACCGAGGAAAGTTTAACGTGCTTTTAGTTGTGTAAGGCCGAAATATGAAAAATGTCATATTTTACCGATATTCAAACGGTCATAACTTCCTCTGCCAACAACATATTGAAATATTTTTTTTTGCCAATGTCATACTCTATTCTTTGTCTTAACAGAACAGTTGAGTCCTTTGAGGCGAAATGTAAAATTTTTTTTTACAAAAAATACACAGAAAAAAATACATTTTTTGTAAAAAAAAATTTCACATTTCGCCTCAAAGAACTCAACTGTTCTGTTAAGACAAAGAATAGAGTATGACATTGGCAAAAAAAATATTTCAATATGTTGTTGGCAGAGGAAGTTATGACCGTTTGAATATCGTTAAAATATGACATTTTTCATATTTCGGCCTTACGCAACTAAAAGCACGTTGAACTTAACTCGGTTATTTATACATTATTTTAAAGTGCTTACACTGGTCTTTCAAACGACACTACTTTTGCCGTGCCAACTGAAATGTACAAGCTATTTTTAGACTTCAAAAACGCTAAAAAACGTCAAAAATGCCTTGTTTTGAGGGCCTTCACTGACCTTACGGCAACAACTTACCACAAATTTAACACTCATTTTGTAAAGTTTCAACCTTCTATATTTCATATACAAAAAGAAAATTGGAGTTAAACAGTTCCTGGTAAGAGTTTTGGCACACAGCAACTTCCATGCCTTGAAAATCCGCTTAATTTTTGATGCCGCACCTTCAACTTTAGGGATCCATAAAAACTAAACAACTCAACTTTAGAGCAAAACATTCTGGATTTGGTCTTTCAATAAGATAATAAACATTTGGTAATTTTTTGGAAAAAATCTGAGACGTCATGAATCACAGGCGTGACTCTCTCAGATTCTTGCTCGTTATTTAACGTCCTGTTTATGGGACAATGGGCAGATATGTGCGCAAAATACGAACTTATTTGACTTTACTTTTGCAAAGTAACATTACAGAAGGCATGTCTAATTAATTTTAAGCAAATCATTTTTAAGAAGTTTAATTTTATGAAAAAAAAGTTCGCAAAAAAACTTACTTTCTGTGGCTACCCATGCTGAATCGTTGACTGGTTTATCTAAAATAAGCTGTCAATAAACAAACTCTGATGTCTAACTAGTGGTTCTATCTGGTTTTCTCAAGAATAAGGACTATTTAACTGGCGAAAAACAGTTTGAGTAAAATGATGTACCCATTACAGGTTTTTGTATGCAGGAACTAACAAGCGGCCCATTTTTAGGCTACTGGGCATAAATGGGTTAAGAAGCAGAGACTTGCAAAATTTAACATTTAAATTGAGAATTTAAAGAACACAGCTTGAATAAAAATATTTTTAAAAATGCCCGTACAGTAATTTATGCACATTTTTTTCAATTTTTACTAGCTTTAAGAGACCTTTTTAATGAAAGCACAGGACGCTAAACCTAAATCGCAGTCAAACATATCAATCATAGTAATGAAATTTACAATTTATAAAGCGCATCAGAAATCCAGAAATAGAGAAGAGAAGCGTTTATTTAAGCCAACACATAAATGCGCTGAAAATATATTTATTCTATTTACTTAAGCTAAAAGCAGAGCAAACAAAAAGGTGAATTTATTTTTCAAAGAAATTTATAAATTAGGCAAGGAAAAATATTTTTTAAACCAAATATATTATACCCATGACATTAAAACATTTATATAATTTTTGTATGCATGCAGAATTAAAGTCTTATAAAATAAAAATATGCACACTAATTATAACATTGTAAACGGATGATCTCAACACAACTATTTTTTTGGGTTAATTTATACTTCGAACGTAAATTTGATTCCGCCGTCTTGCAGTGATAAGATGACCATTCTCTACTCCGTTTGGAAGTGAAACGACTGGCATCTAAATCTACAATATACGAAACATCATCTACGTTATGGAAAACATATTATCCACTTTTTTTCTTGATTTTTTATTTGATTTTTTTTTTTTTTTTGAAATTTTAATAAATGAATAAATAAATTCACCGCATTGAGCAAGCATTTCTGATATTTTTCTCTCATTGTCTAAATTGTCCATGCTCTCATATCTATTTTTTAAATTATTGTTTTATTAATTCACTATTTTATTTAATTAGTATTATTTTTCAATGAAAAGAACATTTTATGACTGATAAAGAAAGATAATTTGTTTTCAACATTGCTAATGCTGGCGAAAAGCTTTGACTAAATGGGAGCTCTAGCTCAAACCTTTTCATATCAATACCTAACAATCTACAATGTCGTTGAAATAATGTTTAAATTCAAATTAATTTTAAAAAACAACCTTTCTCTCTATTTCAATTTGTGTGCATTGAAAAATCAAAAATGGTTTATCCTTATCTTCTATATTTTTACTTACAGAAAATGATCATTTGAATACATTTTTCTATTCCTGGAGACGGAAAGGAATTCATTGTTACATAGAAAGCCAGAAGTGGTATTCTGAAACTACTGAAGTCTGGAAACAGTTTATATTAAAACCAAAAAGTACTATAGACTTTTTATTTTTAGACGGTTATCAGTACAAGATTACCTGAAGTATTTATTTGCTCTTTTTTCTTCAGAGAATCATTGCTGTTTTCGAAAATACTAGATGAATTAAGGATTCTTTAAGGGTCATTTCAAAACTACCTTCTCTTTGTGGTTTACTAAGTGATGTATTAGTGCAATATCTACAAAGTTTCATAAGCGCCACGGCACTTAACTTGTTAAACATCCAACAATCAGACCTACTCTATCATCATTTTCTAAATTTAAAAATTGATCAGATTTGTGTTTATAACTACGATGAGAATTATGAACCTAATGTCGTTTCATTGTTTGGTTGGAGAGTCAAGAAACGTTTCATAGGCACAGGTTTAACCGACTTTTAGCAATTTCAGTACAATTTCAAGTAATTTTTACGAAGAATATAAATATAATGTAGTGCAAACGATGTTAAAAATATGCATTGTTATATTTTTTCCAGGAAAATAAAGATAACCATCTTCAAAATTCGGCTAAATTTTATGGGCTGCATAAAAACTAAACAGTATTTTTTTCTTAAACTTGAGGCAATATTCAATACGTTATATCTTTCAAGTGCAAAACAAACCAGGAAGGTAACATTTCTTAGCACCTAAAAACTTTTTTTTTTTTTTTAAATCCCAGAAATTAAGGCAAAAAACACGTCTTGTTGCTTAAAAAGTCTTTAAAAAAATTTAGTTTTCATTCTTCATTGCATTATATTAATTTTAAACAATACAAAACATTTGGTTTTTTTAAAAAACACATTTATAGCAGCAATTTAAAACGTTGCATAATTTAAAACTAGCTCCTTGAACTACTCTTAGACGATGCTGTTCCTTTACGTGTATCATCTGCATGTATGATATTAATATTGTATGTCTGCTAACAATTTTCATTGTAATATAGTTCAATCACAGCAAAAGTTATGCAAACTATTTTCATTTTACAGATTGTATCCAGTAGTCCGAAATATGAATGAGGCTACACATCCTCACTGGGAGCCTCCGTGGCAAAACTTAGCTCTAAATGACGGAGTTCATGTGTTCGATTCCCACAGTTTCCCTGCGTGTTATTGCTATTTTTTTCGGAAAATTGTGTTATCTTGTACATAAATAAAGAAGTCCAACTTCTCGAAACAATGGCCTTGACTCTTTCCGTAATATAATAATTATATACACATCAACAACAACAAACACATTCACTACAATTAATTCCATCCAGTTGTTTGGAATACTGCTTCATGTAGGCCAAAACACTCGATCGCAGTATATTCTAGTTAATAAACGGAGACGTTATTTCATGTATTCTAAAAACATCGTTGTAATAGAGGATGGGGATCCAAAAATCAAATATTATTTCATTTGTACTGAAAGTTTTAATTTAGCACAATATATTCCTTCCAATAAGAGGAGACATTATTTCATATAAGCTAAAAAAAAAAAAAAAATACTGTAATACAGGACTGTAATACAGGAAGGGAATTGTGTTATCTTGTATGTAAATAAAGAAGTCCAACTTCTCGAATCAATGGCCTCGACTCTTTCCGTAATATAATAATTATATACACATCAACAACAACAAACACATTCACTACAATTAATTCCATCCAGTTGTTTGGAATACTGCTTCATGTAGGCCAAAACACTTGATCGCAGTATATTCTAGTTAATAAACGGAGACGTTATTTCATGTATTCTAAAAACATCGTTGTAATAGAGGATGGAGATCCAAAAATCAAATATTATTTCATTTGTACTGAAAGTTTTAATTTAGCATAATCTATTCTAGTCCAATAAGAGGAGACATTATTTCATGTACGCTAAAAAAAAAAAAAAAAAAAAAAAAAAAAAAAAAAAAATCACTGTAATACAGGAAGGGAATCCAGCAATCAAATATTTCATTTGCGCTAAAAATTTTAATTTACAGGGACATAATTGGTTACATGTTAAAAATTAACCGACTCAAATGTTGACGCTTCCCGTCGCGTGCCACTGAAAGTTTCACGCTTCAATAATGGCACACGCGCAGATAATTAGCCACTCATCTCTACCATATAATCACCCTGAATCATCTAGCATGAAGCTAAGTTCAAGTGGCTCAATAAAACACGCAGGCTTGGAGGGAGAAAAAAGGCTTGATTATGTCTGTGTATCGCTTTCATGAGCCATTAGTGTTACACCGAACAAGTATGCAATTATTCGAAACGGGCATCGGGGGCTGTTGACCAAAGCACATGCACCCTTACGATCGTAAGGAGGAGGGTTGCAGAATTCGAGGAACTGTGGAAGAATGGGACAGGTGAAAAATTAATGACATCTGTAATTGCATTTCCGCATTATCTAGGAAATAAGTAGATCTGCGCAGTAAATCATTTCATCTGTCCCTAGCTAGTCTAGGTTCTTTGTAGTAGAATACGATCTGCTTTGCTTTTTCGGGACATTTCGGTGGTTATCGATTATTTCTATTGTTTAAAAGTTGAAACCGCTATTTACCCCTGTTGTACTGTTTCGAAGAATGGATTATTTGAAATCCATTTGTTATCATTTTTTTGGTAAGGATGTTCTTGATTTATGACTTTTCGAAAACTTTTCATTCTTTCCAAAGAATATTTTAATATGTATCAGTCTCATTTCCTAATCCTTAAAGTTAATATAGACTTTTGTTTTGATAGTAAACGGTTCGGATATCTTGAAGCATTGTTACAAAACTAACTCATTGTCTTGCTTGGTACTTTAACTTTCTGGTCTTCTTTTCCAAATGCTTTAATGATTTTAATAAAGACAATATTGGGAAATGATGCAAAATAATAAACATGTTTGTGCTTAGTAAAAGTTCCTCTTCTCTAAGCGAACTGTTTCAAACTGATATTTTTTTCCAACCTCATGTGAACACTTCCACACACGTTTAAAAACACCTCATTGTTAGTACTGGCACACTAAAAATTATTATTTATTTATAAATTAATTTTTAATTTGTGTCGTTACAGATTTCTTACAGGGACTTTATTTATTAGGACTAATTTTATTTTTATTACATATTCTTCTTGAATATTTTCTTTTTTGATCATGACCTTAGACAAAAACATTTTAACCAAAACAAAAAAATTTCGCCTAGATTCTACTCATCAAATAAGCAAAAAAAAAAAAAAAAAAATCGAAGTAACATTTGAGCAATGTTTTTTTCTGTTTATATGTTACACTCGCAGTTTCATATCTCGACAAAGCTTTTCTGTTTCTTTATTGCAGTAACTTTTGTGAAATGACACAGGAATTGTTTTTTTTTTTCGCTTTGTGCTTGTAAGGACAATTTTGACGGAAAAAAAGTGACAGAATGACCGGGCCGTAACATAAGGTTATCGGATATATTGAAATATTATTTCGTTATTCTTCTCGTGATGACAAACTTAAAATTTGAGGTAAAATGAATGAGGACGCCGTTAGAGAAATAAAACAGATTTTGAAAATTCTGCGAAAAAAAGGTAAAATGACGTACCATGTGTGTGTGTGTGTGTGTGTATGTGTAAACAAATCACATACGAAAAAGCGGAAAATCTCTACTTGCGGGTACGAATTAAATTTTTTAATTCATTAAAATGAAATGAATTGAAAAAATATGGAAAAAATGTTTTGAACGAAAATGGAGCAGGCTTCTCGGTCAAGTTTTACATAAGATATCTATCATTTAATATTCCTTAACTTTATTTTCGGTATGCCGAATACAAAAAAGTTGTTTCTTTAACATGTACGAACTTTACATGTCTATACGCTTTATTTGTATTACATTTATATATATATATTTTTTTTTTTTTGGAGGGAAGGGAGGGGAGGCGGGAACACGAATTACTGCACAGGGTAGCACCAGTGCTGTTGACGCCACTGTTTGTGTGTGTGTGCGCGCATATTATAAATATACATACACATATATCCATATATATATATCCTTTTTTTATTGCAGAACATTTTATATTTGGGTAATTCTCCAAAAACCTAACATTTTTGAATCACAAATTCTATAAAAATAAAAGTGCTTAAAGAATCTGATAAAAATTGTACTTACTCTTTGTTAGGAACTTATTAAGATAAAAATAGAGGGAACTCACTTTAAGTGTGTTACACCCTTCAAAACGGTCAAATATTTGGCAAGAAGCACCAGGAGAGTAACAAAATGATTTTCATCATTTGCTTATGAAACATTTTTAAACAATAATAGCGAAATTGTTTGAATCAAGAATTATTTTCATTGATTGACAAAACAAAATCTATTTAAAACCTCCCTTTAGCGGACACACCTAAAAGCGGAGGCATTTCTTTAAATCCCA